>SKCR01035072.1:0-17303 GCA_019454045.1 Zanthoxylum bungeanum
AAGGTTGCTCTGATTGTTGTGTGTGTTAAAAGCTTAATGAGTTTAACAAGCATATATTCTTAGCATTTTGAGTGGGTTTGTGAAAGATTCTAATTGTTGACTATATCTTACAGTGTACACTATTTCTTGTGATCAGGAGATCCTCTGTGATGTCAATGAGACCATGTGTGTAATTTTACAGGATAAGTCAATGTTTTCTTTGCTTGGTCAGTGTGCCACATATCCCAGCAGTAATGATCAGTTGTTTAGGATTAGAGCGGAAAATAATGATCAAAGAAAGTCCACTTGTGGTACTGCTTGTGCGCACAATGAGGGCATGCTTGGAAAGAGAAATAAAAGATGCTGTTGTGGGTGCCACAAACTTGATGGTGTATTAGAGAAACATAGGCTTGCTACTGGAAGCAAGCACTGGATACAGCTGGTATATGATCCTCATCTAATTCCAAGTAGAGATATACACTGTATTCCTAAATTGCATCACATACACTGGAATGGGCGAATGGTGTTACAGTGTGATGTCCATGTATGTAAATCATGATTATTTTACTGCATGATATACGTTTAGATTGTATTTTTCAGTTGTGGTAACTCTCCCTTTTGTTTGAAAAGTTCAGGTTATACTTTATGAAACTCCCAGATATGGTTCACACTATTTCTCCTTGAGTTTTTGGAATTCTTCTAAACAAGTGAAAACTCTTCTTAAGAAACCCAAATGGATTGATGAACTTCACCAGAAGCAACCTCTCAATGACTTGGTAAATTAGTTTGCAAGATTTCTGTTTGTGCTACATACCACTTTTTAAAAAAAAATTTAGTAACCCTGAATTTGCATTTTTGATTTCCTAAATTCAGGATACAGTCATTATGGCAATGAACAGTGCCACTGCTGCCAAAATGGTCCTTGAGAGACACGTGGGCTCCAAGAGGCATTTCGCTAAATTTTCTATCATTTGCATGTAGTATATTCTAGACTTCGGTGCTTACACTACCCTAATTTTCATCTACACTTTCTAATGACGTGTTGTGGTTTTCAGTCTCCTCGCCTTGGTGTGGCAATTATTGGCTGTGTCTATTGCTTTGTTGTCCACTGTATTCTATATTTTTCTTCAGTTTCTTCATAGGCTTCTGAGTTTTGGTTCACAATCGTGGATGTACACTGCATCAGAAAGGATATTCAACACTGCTTGGATAAATATCCAAATCCGTTGTGGTCAGATTTTGTATTGGCCTATCCTCCTTCAGGACAATGACCTCAGGTGACAAGAGGCTCCGTTTATCATATATTGGGGTTTTTTTATTTATAAGATTTTCCTTTATGAAGAAAATTGAAATTATATCATTTGATTAGTTAATTTAGAATAATTTAAAATATTTTTTACTTTCACCTTTCTCCCATATACAAAAGGAGTTTGGATTTCTTACCAAGGAAAAAAAAATTGAAATTTGAGTTTCTGTTTAACTTGTATGAAAAGCTCATGGTTAACCAGTTGAGTTAGACTATTTGTCCCAACCTAGATGGACTCCATTCCATGATGTAATACATTTGTTCTATTGTTTTCTTCAATTTTTGAACAGACCTTATTACTTCTTGTATCATAATTATAAATATTTTGTTTTGTAAGGTCTCGTTCATGTGTTGAATATGCGGAGAAAGCTGCATTACATAAGCATTCTATGTGGTCAAGCTTCGCTGTTGATGCACTTTTGGGAAACTTGGTTGGTTTCTCATTGTTGTTTCATGTGGAATCAGTCTGCATATGGGTTTTGGACTTTGCCAATAACACTACGAATGAGCTATTGCGTACAGGTTTTCAAGTTGAATACCGAATATGCTGGAGTTCTTGGCATGATTTCCCTTAATGCCATCCAAATGTGGTCTACCCTCTGGTTTTTTATGGATTCCCTCTTGATTTATTTCGTGAAAGGACTTGCTATACTAGGAATTCTTTTCGGGATGACTGTACCTGCTGCCTTGGTCAGAGACATGATTTTGCTAGTGACGTTGCATGTGTCAACTATCCATTGGGTGATATCAGTTTTGTATTCTCAGCAAATACAGGCATTAGCAGCTTTGTGGCGCCTGTTCAGGTTAGCCTTAACCAGACCATTTTCTGATTAAATCATTAAGACTAGGCCCTTCTTTTTACATAATCTTATGGGTGCTTTATATTCATTGATTACATAAATTCTTTATTTACCGAAGCTGGTATTGTGTTTGAAAGAAGTAGGCTGCTGACTAGCAAGGTTTGGAGGATTTCATACTTTTTTCTGCATCATAGGAGGTGCCATTCTCATTAACAATATTGTTAATTTTTAAAGATTTGGTTAATTTGAAAAAATTATTAAAATGTATCATTTTATGCATCTGACTAGGTCCGCTATTCCTTGGAAGAGATAACTTGAAGGCATCCATATTTTATTTTTTGCATTCTTTGCTAGAAAGCCAGGAATATGTCTTGATGGTTATGTTATATCTCTTTGATTTCATTGTTTCTTAGTTTGAAGTAGGGGTGGGCATTATCGGATTCGGATCGGATCGGACCGAATCCGAATCCGATTCGATAAGAGTGGACTTGTTTGGTTCGATCGGATTTTGAGTCCTTATCGAATCGGATCGGATTTATTCAATCCGATTAGAAATCTTAACGAATCAGATAAATTCGTTTGGATAACAGATCCGAATCCGATAGGGCATCCGATTTGATAATGAATCCGATAGTGGATCCGATTTGATAACGGATCCGATTTGATAAAAATGATTTGAATTTTAAGTTATCCGATCCGATTCGATAAAATTGATATGAATTTACAAATTTTTCAGATCAATTTTTCGAATCGGATTTGTTATCGAATCGAATCTAGTATCGGATTTATTATCAAATTGGATTCTCTATCGGATTCGAATCCGTTATCAAATCGGATAAAATCCGATTCGATCCGATAGTTATCAAATTTATCTGATCCGATCCGATCCGAAATTCTACGAACCAACCAAACACGATTTGATCGGATTCGGGAGCCAGATCTGATCCGATCCGATCCGATGTCCAGGCCTAGTTTGAAGTGGTCATGTGGTTGTTGTTTATTGGCAGAGGTCTTAAGTGGAGTCCTCTTTGACAGAGACCAGATAGTTATGAGTACACTGTGAAGCAACATATCATTGGATCTCTTCTGTTTACGCCACTGCTTCTTCTGTTACCAACAACTTCTGTTTTCTATATTTTCTTCACCGTGACGAACTTGAGCATCAGCCTTGTTTGCATGCTGATTGAAGTCATTATATCCATCATCCATGCCACGCCTTACAGTAGTGTTGTACTTTGGTTGGTGAGACGAAGAAGATTTCCAGCTGGGATATGGTTTGAAATTGTATCTTGTCATAGAAATAGCGGTAATTCTTCAGAGATTGCTAACCTTGATAAAATCAGTCCATCTCAAAGTTCACTGCACCAAGAAAATACAAGTGGAAGATCTCATGTTCTGGTTTCAGTTCTCCGCAGCAACTTTCTGAATATAGGTGATAGTGTGATACATAGTGCAAATATCCAATTTCTTCCAATGACACACTACACTATCTTCTATGTGTTTTGATTAGTCTTGTTGCATAAAAAGGTGTTGTATTGCTTTTGACTTGGTGCTAACTTGAATATGAAAATATCATGCAGGACAAATAGTTATACCTGACTACAGAGAGGTTTTTACTAGGGTTTCAAGATCATATTTTTCTAGATCAGCTCATGGAATTCTTACTGGGAAAAGGTGAGTTCTCCTCTTCGAAATCCATTTAACTTCTCTACATTTTATGTCTACCTGTATGTATATACGCACAAGTGCGGAACCTTCAAACTGGTATTTTGAACTGAATCTCTCTCTTTCTGATGTTCTTCTTTCTTCTATCTCAGAATTTCGTCTACTTTGGGGACCAAGCTTCCATCAACAATGCCTTGGATGTTCATTCCATACAAAGAGTATTGGCATCTTTCTTGTAATTCAATACTTGCATGTATGCCAAAATGTGACTGCATTTATGTCGATGATATGATACATTGGTTGACTAAAGTTTAGGTTTCGCAATCCTTGTGCCACTCGTATCTCCTAATTGATGAGATTGAGAATTTTTGGCTGCTCATCATTAAGCTTTAGAGGGCTATGTGCATTTCATGTATAACAATTTCGGCTCATCCTCTAGGCTGATTGCACATTTTGTAGGAGTGTAATAATGGTTGGGATGTGTCCATAACTATTTTATGAATTTTCTTTGGATTTCATCACAAATTTGGAAGTTTTGAGTTATATTTTGGCTTGGCGATTTTGATGCAACAAATTAATTTGCTATGATTATAGTTTTATACCTCTCTTGATATTAACAATAAGTATAATTCGATAATTTTTATGATATGAATTTAACATAATGAAGGATATTCAGCTAGTGATTCATGGATGTAATTGTGATAATATGAATTTGACATTATGTTATAAATAATTTAAACTTTTATTTATGTGTCATAATTTGCAAATTGTCAAATACAATTTTTTTTTGTATGTTATGAAAAGGTGTCAATATTTAATTAAAAAGATTGTATTATTAAGAGAGTGAGTGAATTCAATATTTTAAAAACCCATAAAAAAATTTGTCGGGTACCCATGCGGGTTTGGTATTTTTTTTTTTTTTTATGCGAGTGCGGGTTTGGTAATTAAAATTAAAACCCGCAGCGGGTATGATGTGGATTTGGTAATTTATTTACATATGCGGGTGCGGATTTGGTAATGACAAACCCGCACTAAATCTTACCCACTTTCATCCCTAGTTTTAGCATTTGAATGAATATATTGGTGTATGAAGTAATTCCTGTTGAAATAACATTTGACACAATGTATTGTGATTACATGCTCTGATTTTATTGTTTGTGCAAACCCTAGATTGCTATACATTGATATTTTTACTGTGAATTATGGGTTTTTTTTTTTTTTTGTATAAAAAATAATAATAAAATATTTAGGGTTGTGTAGGTTTAAATATGTTACTTATTTGCTTCTTAGTGTTTTTGACGTATAAATTTTTTTTTAGAAATCCAATCGTCAAATTATTCGATCTGAGTTTAAGCGGTACAAGAAATACCCCTCTAAGAATTGAATATTAATGTTGATTACGTAATATTTGTATGTTAATAACATTAGGAAAAAGATATTGATTGACCCCGAGTATAGTATTGGGAAGCATTGAAAATAACAAGCGAATATGATAGAAAACTACTTGCTTGTGTCAAATTATCATATCATATAATCCAGTTGCAAATGATAATTTGCGTCTCTGCAGTTATTAGGCTTTAGTGATTAGGCAATGCAAAGCAAAGCAAAGCAAATCAAATCAAATCAAATCAAATCATGTACCTACTAATAATAACTGGACTCGCTCGGAGCAGAGACGCAAAATAATCCATGCAAGTGTAAGTGTTAATTTCCTGATGAAATATGGAAGGAATCCTACAGGAAACACTTGCTAACTGCAGTTAAATAGAAGCTTGCGGTCGCAGTGGGCAGTACAAAATGGACCATTCCTACTGTAATTACTTGGCAACCCTCCCCCATCCCCATTATGTAATTGTGATCAACATTTATTCTAAATTAGTCTCATATCCGTGCATTGTACGGTTTATATTTAAAATTTTATTTTTTTTTAGTAACCAAATAATTAATTTCAGAGTTTTGTTTTTTTTTTTTTTTAATTTTTACATTATTTATTCATTGGAAACTATTTAAAGTTTTAAAACTAACACGTCTTCCATAATAAAAAAATTTAATACGTCTTTTCATATGAATGGATATAAATGTCATAATTTAGCGATAGATTCATTTACTTTCTAATTAATTATTATGAATGAATAATTAGATTAGCTTAAAAAATGTAGTTTTTTAAATAATTAATGCTATGTTTATTTATTAATTACATTCAAGTTGGAAATACTTTGTATTTATTAATTTTTAAAGATTATCAATATAATTTGTTTTCCTAAAAAACTGGAGGAAAATTTTAAATTTTTTTAATGATATGGGGATTTTTTTTAAAAAATATTTGTTATTTTTCTATACTAAATCCAATAGTTTATAAATGTCTATATAAACTATTATTATTGAATTGTATTTTGAAATTGATATTTTTTTTTTGGAACAATGTATTAGTTTGACTTCTTTAATTTTACGATCTTTCAATAGAATTTAATAAGAGATAATTTAAGGTTTATCTTAATACATTCACGTCTATTAAAATGACTTTTTTTGGGGGGTAATATAATGGGATAATTTTAAAGTTTAAAATTGAGATTTACTAACTGCCAAAAGATAAATTGAAAGAGTATTATATTTATCACAAAACTTTTAATTAAATTCATCTATCCATTAGAAGCTGTATATTGACTTTACTGATAATAATTCAACTTGAAATTAAATTAATATATAATCTGATCTTTTTTCATAAGGCAAATTAAATAAATATATAATCTAATCCAGTGATACTAATTTCAAAAACTAAAAATAACAAATATTTTAGTTCATCTCTAAACTAAGCCAGTGCTCCTTGCGACTGCATCATAAAATTAATAGATTGTAAGAAAAATACTTTAAAGATTTTATATAGATATAAAAATTATTATTTTTCATTAATTTTCTTTTTTATATAGATATAAAAGCTAGAACAGTATGTAATTAAGTGTTTATACCGCATTCTTAGTTTTTTTCTTTCATAACTTATTTGTCACATACTTTATTGATTGTGAAACTTTGCTTCCTGGCATTAAAATTGAATAAGGTAAGGTCATCTTAATTTCGAAAACATAGGCCATGCCTATCATATTTTTCATTCCTACAGGTTAAAAATATTTAATGAATGAGAATCAAATACATAATCAATGATTAAAATTTAATTAATTATCTTTTAAGATGCATTTTAATAATATCTCCTCTTACATTGTTTTCCGTAGTTGCCAACTGATTTCCTAGAGCACTAACAAATAACAATCGTCTCTGCTTCTTTATCAAAAGCAACAAATATATTTTTTCCTGGTAGATCTTCAACTTCAAGCTAAAGACGATATTTATATTTGAGATGCATTTCCCATATAATAATCTTATTGTTGGATATTCAACAGTGTCATTACAGCTCTGACAAAAAAAAAAAAAAACTGGCACATTTGGGAATCAATTTCTTCTTGCAATCTTTAATATTGCAAGATACATGGTACCATCCATTTTTCCCATAAACATTCTTTATTATAGCTTCACATAAATACATCTCATTCTGTGTTGATGGTGGTTTTCAGTTCCCAAAAAGTCAGAATTCCTAGGGAGGGTAGAATGAGGATTGCAGCTAACAGATAAAGGTCGAAGGACATTGTGAAGAGAAGAGGTCGACAGAGGGACCCGAGCCCGAGGTGCACGTTGGGACACCAAGGTGGTCATGTACGAGGTGGTTAGGACCGACAGCGCTAGGACGTTTGTGAAGACTTACTCGATGGTCGGGTCGGCCTCGGCATCAGACTCTCGAGACAGCCTCGGCATCAGATTCTCAGGGCAGCCTCGGCATCAGACTCTCGGGACAGCCTCTGAAGTCAGGATCGACTCAGCAGATCAGACCCGGTCGAGGAAATCAGACCAAGCACCTAGAGTCTCGACACACCGACTGATCTGTTAGTGGACACAATGAAAGATGTTACATGTCCCGACACACCGACCTGTTACCTAGGTCGGGGATGCTGAACCTTATGCACATGTATGGATGACATAAGCCATACATGAAACCTAGAGCTTCCAGACGATTGAATGGGCGTAACGTACAAGTAATGAGTAGTAACGTCCGAGTAATGGGCAATAATGACAAGGGAACGTAGCTCACGTCATAAGCCGTTGTAACATTAGAATTTGTCCTAGTATATAAAGGGGTTTAGAATTCATTGTAAAGGGTTCCCTCTTTGGGCTGGCGAATTTTTTTCTTCACTTGTAAAAGAGAGCAAAAAGCTTATTGTAAATAAGAGCTAGTAAGAGGTCGATCAGTCGAGCTAGAGTCAAAGGCATGTCGGTACGACCCAAGGTCCTAATAAAAACATCATTTTATTTATGCCCGTAGACGTAGGTTGGGACCATCCCGCCGAACCACGTTAAACTCTCTGTTTTGTCTGTGTGTTTTCCATCTTTTGCTAAGTTTGCATTTGGTCCTCAAACCAAACAAATTCACAGTTGATGGAGATTTGTTCGAGGGGTGGTTTTTCCCAAATTACCCATGTAACGAAAATCAGTCGTCGACAGTTGGCGCCGTGTGTTGGGAACAGTACAAGAAGCAGCAAACACATCGAGGCGATGGCAGGAGACGAAAATCATAGATCTTCAGAAGCCACGGTGGAGAAGAGGATGAAGAGGATGGGGGAGAACTTGCGGATATAAAGGGAGGGAACTCAAGCCTTCCTATAGGCCATGATGGAGAGGATTGAAAAGCTGGAAGAAAAAGCGTTGGGAGAGCAGACGCATGTAGGCTTTAATATTGGTGTTTATTCTATAGTGGGTCAAATGTTAGGGGGCCAAGATTTTATTTGTAATAAAAATTATTACCTAGGGTTATTTCTGGTTTTTTAACATATTACAATTATGGTTTCCATTGTACTATTTAAACAAGCTTTTCATTAATAAAATGGATGAATGTTTTAACCAAAAAAAATTAATATTGTCGTCTGGCACATTGGTGGTGAGGCCGTGATGGCTAACCATGGAAGGGTGGATTCTCTTCAAAACTTATCAAATGAGGTTCTTGTCCTTTGTGGCGTTTCAAGCAATTAGGGGTTCGTGAGGCTTTGTTCTTCACAGGTTTCTAATCTTCAAACCTCGTTGTGCTTTCTTGGGCGCTCATAACAATCTTTTGTGGGTTTCACGGGCTTTATTCCCGCGGGGCTCACAAAACTTGCATGGATAACAATCTTTTATGGGGTTGTTTGGCTTTGCTTCAGGCAGGTTTTCATCAGTTGGTATTCAGAGCTTTGGTTGCAGAGCAGGTTATATCTTATCGTTTGTGTCTTTTTAATTTTTTTTTCTTCATTCTTTTTTTTTTAATTATTTTTTTTCTTTTCTTTGAGTTCTGTTTCTGTTAATTTTTTTCTTTTCTTTGAGTCATGTTTCTGTCAAATTTTTTTTTTTCTTTGAGTCCAGTTTCTGTCAAATTTTTTCTCTTCTTTGAGTCATGTTTATGTTAATTTTTTCCTTTTCTTTGAGTCATGTTTCTGTTAATTTTTTTTCTTTTCTTTAAGTCTTGTTTCTGTTAATTTTTTTTTCCTTGAGTCTTGTTTCTGTTAATTTTTTTTCTTTTCTTTTGTCATCTTGCATGTGTTGAATTCAAAAATTTCAAAAAAAAAAAAAATGGAAAAAACGTGGGCTGTGAAAAAAAAAACACAAATCATGCGCCACAAAAAAAAGAAACAGAAAGACAAATCAGATTTGGTTAGAGATAAAGTGTTTGTACATTATAAATTGACCTTAAAGATTCGAGGACGAATCTTCTTAAAGGCTGTTGGGGTTGGTGCTCAGAGCGCCAATTCCCGGTTGTATTTCTTTATGAATACTTCTGTAAAACGTTATTATTATGAATAATATATGCAGTTTCTATAATATAATATATCTTTTAATATGGTAAAGTCGTAATGACCTTAGAATGATTATTCATGGTGCTGTTGTAAAAGCGTCGCAACTGACATTGAGTAGCATCATGACGTTGTCATTCTCAGACAATTCCTGGTCAAGGTTTACACTACTTGGTCAGTATAGTAAACCCGTTGAGACCGGTACATGTCGTATACTGGAATACATGATTCCAATGGTTTCTCAATGAACCATAAGTCTTGGAGACTAGTATAGATGTGTAGGTGTTTATAGCGGATAAATACTGAACGACTCACCGAATATTCTTAATGGAAGGTTCACCAACGTCAATAAGAATCTTATCGGGTTGAGTAGCACTTGTGATTCTTCGACTTGAGATACCACTATGGGCACATGAGACATCTTCCACACTTAGATGACAGTCACGTCACCGATCTATTTAGATCAGACCTCTGTCTGTTCGTTGGGTGTGGATAGATCCTCAGGGTGTCCTGTTTGTATCGAGATAGGATCCGTCAGTTCTGTGTATCAGAGCATAGGTAGTCCATATGATTAGCAATCAGATAAAAATCATGGGCTCGTGGTACAATTTAGAAGTTAGTTCTAAATGTTCTTTTTGAGATTGCTAATAGAGACGTCGATGGGATAATCCCTATAGAGATTTGACGTTTACATCTATATCTTTGGGATATATCTGATACCTGTGATGAAGGAATTATACATTTTCCATGACCTCGACCTGTATGATTCAGAGAGTTTATCTGTGATCTTCATAATTTACGGGTGGATAAATTATGGACACGAAATTGGATTTCGTGACGGATATGCCTGAATCTAGAGAGTCTCATTAATGAAATATACTCGTAGAGCACTAGGGCAACAATTATAAATAATATTGATTATTTATAAAGTCGTTTAAAGGTTAAACGCAAAATACATGTGTAGGGACCCGATAGTCATTTCCTTAATTTTTGTGTATTTGCATTTAATGTTAGATTAATTCAAATACACATTAATTAATTGTCAAATTGAGATATTTGACTAATATTATAAATATATATATATGTATTTGATATTTAATGTAAATATAATACATATATTTAATATATTTGTATTTAAATAATTAATTAATCATTTAATTGTTAAATGATTAAATTAATTAAAATATGAATATTTTAAGTTATGATATTTATTTTAATGACTTGAGTTGCCATTGTTGACTTGATTTATTTCATTAAATGGTTTAATGATTAAAGTTAACAAGTTGATAAAGGCAAAATTAAATGAAACAAAAAATCAAAATATCTAGATATTTGGTAATGCAATTTTCGGCCAAGGCTAGTTGGTGGAGTATAAATTGTTTTGTTTTCATTTAGGGTTTCATAACCTTCAACACTTATCAAAAATACTCCATTAAAGAAAACAAAAGAAGCTTGGGAGAAAAGAAAAGAAAACAAAGGAAAGCTTGGATTTTAGTAAGTTTTTCCAACTTGCTATTAGAGAGGAAAATGTTCTTTGAGTTCTAGGCTTCATTCTATGAGTTTCTTATGTTTTTCTATTCTTTATTCTTTTTGTTTTTGGTGGATGGAAGTTTGATGATAGGGTTGAGCATGTGTAAAGTTGATAGAATGCTTCTAATATGTTAACTAGCATTATTATGAAGTTTTTAGAAACTTGTTGCCAATCTAGAGTTATTGACCCACTCTTAAATGACATAGATTTGTTCTATAGTTGTTTCATTGTGGTGAGACTTAATTGGAATGGAAGAAACATGATTGAAGTATTGGATTTAACCAATTTGGTCTAATTTGTCCAATTTGATGAAATTGAAAAATTAGGGTTTAAGACCACTTCCAAATTTGGGGCTTTTCATTTATGTTGTGTATTTGGATGTGTATATGATACATAAAAAATCTTATGTTGATTGGATTTCATCTTCTTATGTTTTGAACATTGGAAGTGCAAAATGTACATTATGTCACAAAATGAAGGCTCTCGGCCTTGGGGAAATTTTTGTGGCAATTTTTATTTTGACATTTGGGACATGTTAAATTCATCTTAGAAATGATTTAGAATCATTCAAAATTGTTTTGAATAACTTAGGACTAAAATGAACAAAATGCTTGTTTTAAGGGCAATTCGGTAATTGTACAAAAATTTGATTTATTGTGCAATTTTTCATAATTTGATAATTGGATAATTAAATAAATAAGTTTATTTAATTAATCCGAGAAAAATTTTTGAAATCGGAAAATTTTGATTTTCCACTATTCCACTGCGTTATCAGATTTCCGCTATAAAACCCCCTTCAAAATGGTATCATAGCGAGTCTAATTCTAGGCCCCCTAATATGATTATCCCTTTAATTCAATGTTTAATCATGTTTTCTTAACTTTATACATGCATGTTTTAATCTAATTTGATTAGATTTAGGGTGTATGACACTTAGCGGAAAATCCCTAATTAATAAGGTTTAAATGTTATTATATATTTGATGCATGTTATGTGGTCTGTCTTGTCAATACGGTTTATGAATATTTCTCCGTGACTACATTCGAGACCGTGCCTCTACTGTGAGGGTGTAGCCGATAGAGATTTATTTATACCGGATGTATATAAGATACTAGATAAATTCAAGCGAAAGCGGAATCCTGAACGTGCCCCAACTGTCAGGGTTACGCAAGTAACTTGAGTTTATCATTGACGAGTTTAACCTTGGTACGTCTCCTTGTGGGCCTGCCTTAGCAGTGACAACGAGAAACGACCAGGACCGGAAACCCAGTAGTCACTAGTGAGTGATTGACAAATGAGTTGTCTACCTGATGAATATGGGTAGGCGAGACCGTGTCTCTGCTGTGAGCTGAAATATATTTACGGGATCCACTTTTCACTATTTGTAATTAATTTAATTATTAAATCTTTGTATTCTGTTTGGGGATTACAATATTGAATGATTTAGTGGGAGGGGCATTTTTAGATTAAAAATCCATGATCTAGTTTATGCTTTTGATATTATATGAAACTGCTTTATTTCTGCTAACCGTTTTTCATAATCTATATGATAGATTTGTGATGGCGGCACCATCCACTAATCAGTCTGCGTGTATGCTTAATGCGAACAAACTCAAAGGCGCTGATAACTTCACTGATTGGGAATTGGATTTGAGGATTGTCCTCGACTCCGAGAAGTTGGGATATGTTCTTGAGGGTCCACTGCCCATTGCTGTGGCAGAGGATGCTACACCGGAAGAACGTGAAGTCTTCCAAGCTTGGAAGGATGATGATTTAAAAGTTAAATCATATATCTTAAGTTCGCTTTCACCGGGGCTCAAGAAACAATACTATGGCATGTCAGATGTGTATAGTATGATGACTCGATTAAGACAATCATTTGAGAACCAAGAACAAGTTGTTGTTCATAAGGTCGCAACGTTATTATTATGAATAATATATGCAGTTTCTATAATATAATATATCTTTTAATATGGTAAAGTCGTAATGACCTTAGAATGATTATTCATGGTGCTGTTGCAAAAACGTCGCAACTGACATTGAGTAGCATCATGATGTTGTCATTCTCAGACAGTTCCTGGTCAAGGTTTACACTACTTGGTCAGTACAGTAAACCCGTTGAGACCGGTACATGTCGTATATTGGAATATATGATTTCAATGGTTTCTCAATGAACCATAAGTCTTGAAGACTAGTATAGACGTGTAGGTGTTTATAGCGGATAAACACTGAACGACTCACCGAAGATTCTTAATGGATGGTACACCAACGTCAATAAGAATCTTATCGAGTTGAGTAGCACTTCTGATTCTTCGACTTGAGATACCACTGTGGGCACATGAGACATCTTCCACACTTAGATGGAGGTCACGTCACCGATCTATTTAGATAAGACCTCCGCCTGTTCGTTGGGTGTGGATAGATCCTCATGGTGTCCTGTGTGTATCGAGATAGGATCCGTCAGTTCTGTGTATCAGAGCATAGGTAGTCCATATGATTAGCAATCAGATAAAAACTATGGGACCGTGGTACAATTTAGAAGTTAGTTCTAAATGTTATTTTTGAGATTACTAATAGAGACGTCGACGGGATAATCCCTATAGAGATTTGACGTTTACATCTATATCTCTGGGATATATCCGGATACCTGTGACAGAGGAATTATACATTTGCCATGACCTCGACCTGTATGATTCAGCGAGTTTATCCGTGATCGTCATAATTTACAGGTGGATAAATTATGGACACGAAATTGGATTTCGTGACGGATATGCCTGAATCTAGAAAGTCTCACTAATGAAATATACTCGTAGAGCACTAGGGCAACAATTATAAATAATATTGATTATTTATAAAGTCGTTTAAAGGTTAAACGCAAAATACATGTGTAGGGACCCGATAGTCATTTCGTAATTTTGTGTATTTGCATTTAATGTTAGATTAATTCAAATACACATTAATTAATTGTCAAATTGAGATATTTGACTAATATTATAAATATATTTATTTATTTGATATTTAATGTAAATATAATACATATATTTAATATATTTGTATTTAATTAATTAATTAATTATTTAATTGTTAAATGATTAAATTAATTAAAATATGAATATTTTAAGTTATGATATTTATTTTAATGACTTGAGTTGCCAATTTTTGACTTGATTTATTTCATTAAATGTTTAATGATTAAAGTTAACAAGTTGATAAAGGCAAAATTAAATGAAACAAAAAATCAAAATATCTAGATATTTGGTAATGTAATTTTCGGCCAAGGCTAGTTGGTGGAGTATAAATTGTTTTTTTTTCATTTAGGGTTTCATAACCTTCAAAACTTATAAAAAATACTCCATTAATGAAAACAAAAGAAGCTTGAGAGAAAAGAAAAGAAAACAAAGGAAATCTTGGATTTCAGTAAGTTTTTCCGACTTGCTATTAGAGAGGAAAATGTTCCTTGAGTTCCAGGCTTCATGCTATGCGTTTCTTATGTTTTTCTATTCTTTATTCTTTGTGTTTGGTTGATGGAAGTTTGATGATAGGGTTGAGCATGTGTAAAGTTGATAGAATGCTTCTAATATGTTAACTAGCATTCTTATGAAGTTTTTAGAAACTTGTTGTCAATCTAGAGTTATTGACCCACTCTTAAATGACCTAGATTTGTTCTATAATTGTTTCATTGTGGTGAGGCTTAATTGGAATGGAAGAAACATGATTGAAGTATTGGATTTAACCAATTTGGTCTAATTTGTCCAATTTGATGAAATTGAAAAATTAAGGTTTAAGACTACTTCCAAATTTGGGGCTTTTCATTTATGTTGTGTATTTGGATGTGTATATGATACATATAAAATCTTATGTTGATTGGATTTCATCTTCTTGTGTTTTGAACATTGGAAGTGCAAAATGCACATTATGTGTCAAAATGGAGGCTCTCGGCCTTGGGGAAATTTTTGGGTTTTTTTTGTGGCAATTTTTATTTTGACATTTGGGACATGTTAAATTCATCTTAGAAATGATTTAGAATCATCCAAAATTACTTTGAACAATTTAGGACTAAAATGAACAAAATACTTGTTTTAGGGGCAATTCGGTAATTGTATAAAAATTTGATTTATTATGCAATTTTTCATAATTTGATAATCGGATAATTAAATAAATAAGTTTATTTAATTAATCCGAGAAAAATTTTTGAAATCGAAAAATCTTGATTTTCCACTATTCCGCTGCGGTACCGGATTTCCGCTATAAAACCCCATTCACAAGCATCCAATGATGAAGCCTAATAATCCATTCAAGTTATTTGAAAATGAAGGGGTCGGAAATATACAAGCGAAGGCCTCCTAGAGAGGGGGTTAATGATAGTGTTCATTTTAGAGTGTGCCAACTGTTAGAGGCCATAGGTTTTAATATTGGTGTTTATTCTAGAGTGGGTCAAATGTTAGGGGCCCAAGATTTTATTTGTAATAAGAATTATTACCTAGGGTTATTTATGGTTTTTTTAACATATTACAATTAGGGTTTTCATTGTACTATTTAAACAAGCTTTTCATTAATAAAATGGATGAATGTTTTAACCAAAAAAAATTAATATTGTCGTCTGGCACATTGGTGGTGAGGCCGTGATGGCTAACCATGGAAGGGTGGATTCTCTTCAAAAACTTATCTAAGGGGTTGCTATCCTTTGTGGCGTTTCAAGCAATTAGGGGTTCGTGAGGCTTTGTTCTTCACGGGTTTCTAATCTTCAAACCTCGTTATGCTTTCCTGAGCGCTCATAAAAATCTTTTGTGGGTTTCACAGGCTTTGTTCCCGCGTGGTTCACATGAGTTGCGTGGATAACAATCTCTTGTGGGTTTGTCTGGCTTTGCTCCAGGCAGGTTTTCATCAGTTGGTATTCAGAGCTTTGGTTGCAGAGCAGGTTATATCTTATCGTTTGTGTCTTTTTAATTTTTTTTTTCTTCATTTCTTTTTTTTTATGATTTTTTTTATTTTCTTTGAGTTCTGTTTCTGTTAATTTTTTTTCTTTTCTTTGAGTCATGTTTTTGTCAAATTTTTTCTTTTCTTTGAGTCCTGTTTCTGTCAAATTTTTTATTTTCTTTGAGTCATGTTTCTGTTAATTTTTCCTTTTCTTTTTGTCATATTTCTGTTAATTTTTTTTTCTTTTCTTTAAGTCTTGTTTCTGTTATTTTTTTTTCCTTGAGTCCTGTTTCTTTTAATTTTTTTTTCTTTTCTTTTGTCATCTTGCATGTGTTGGATTCAAAAATTTCAAAAAAAAAGAAGGAAAAAAACATGGGCTGTGAAAAAAAAACACAAATCCTGCGCCACAAAAAAAAAAGAAACAGAAAGACAAATCAGATTTGGTTAGGGATAAAGTGTTTGGACATTACAGATTGACCTTAAAGATTCGAGAAAGAAGGGGATGATGATATGATATAGGGAGCATCGAGAAAATAAGCCTCGAAGTATGGATCAAAGCATCCAAGGATGAAGCCTAATAATCCATTCAAGTTATTTGAAAATGAAGGGGTCGGAAAATGTACAAGTGAAGGCCTCCTAGAGGGGGGTTAATGATAGTGTTTATTTTAGAGTGTGCCAACTGTTAGGGGCCATAGGTTTTAATATTAGTGTTTATTCTAGAGTGGACCAAATGTTAGGGGCCCAAGATTTTATTTGTAATAAGAATTATTACCTAGGGTTATTTTTCTGGTATTTTTAACATATTACAATTAGGGTTTCCATTGTACAATTTAAACAAGTTTTGCATTAATAAAATGGATGAATGTTTTAACCAAAAAAAATTATTATTGTCGTCTGGCACATTGGTGGTGAGGTCGTGATGGCTAACCATGGAAGGGTGGATTCTCTTCAAAAACTTATCAAATGGGTTTTTGTCCTTTGTGGTGTTTCAAGCAATTAGGGGTTCGTGAGGCTTTGTTCTTCACGGGTTTCTAATCTTCAAACCTCGTTATGCTTTCCTGGGCGCTCATAACAATCTTTTGTGGATTTCACAGGCTTTGTTCTCGCGTGGTTCACAGGAGTTGCATGTATAACGATCTCTTGTGGGTTTTTCTGGCTTTGCTCCAGGCAGGTTTTCATCAAAATATTACAAATAAAATTTCAATGAGTTAAATATCTTAGTAAAAATTTATATAACT
>SKCR01035073.1:0-17267 GCA_019454045.1 Zanthoxylum bungeanum
TAATCTATGTTTATGCCTAGGTTGCTATCTAGTTTTTGTATTTGATGATTCAACATGCTCATTGTGTGATATCGTATGTCTGCCGTTGTGATAATTACTTTCAAAGCATGATGACTTAGACATAGGATTTATTTTTTATGAATGCGAACTAGATTTAGGTTATTCTTGGACATGTATGTTGTGTAGACTTGGTTAAATTATTGCACAAATCCGCTCATTACAATTGGCATAAGTAAGGGACCATTCCGAACCCAACGGTTTGAGGTCTTCCTTGCGAGGGGTGAGTGCGGCCTTAATCATTTTCCCGATTCACACCGGGTGGCGACTCCATGTTATTTCTCCGGTTTAGTCCCCCGCGGGCTACTCCGTACTCCCGACCGGGCCGCGAGCCCGGAACAGCGTCATCCATTTATGTGTCCTACACTAAGCCCATGCGCTTTATCTCATCATTACATAAATAAATAACATGTGGAAATCAAGTAGCGAATAATAAACAAATCAAAAAAACATAAAACAAAATATACGCCGTTTACTCAAGTGGTACATGGAGTTGTATCCCGAGTACAGATCATACTACCGTCCATTCGGAATCGGCTACGAAATTTATATCCGGGTTTCCATCATATATACCACGAGAGGCGACACATTTTTCATTTTATTCAAGGGCCACACCATACATCACTTCATAATACATCTATCTACTCAAGGGCCACAACATGCATCACTCCACAATAATCATGCAAACGAAACTCAATAAACGATAAAAATATAAATGAAAATGAATGTGAAAAGTACCCTCAGGTCTAACCTTTTATGTCGACTTTCAGACACGCGTTTCACGGTGATTGGAAGGGCCAAAGCTCCGCAACTTTCTGGTTCACTGGTTCAACGCTTTAGCTCGCTGTTTTGCTATTTAGGTCGCTGTTTTCACTCCGTTTCACTGCTATTTTGCTGCTGTTTTACTGCTGATTTTCGGTCAATGTGTTTGGTAATTTAGGCTACTGTTTTGGGTGTTTTATGAGGCTGTTTGTGGTGGTTAATTAAGGGATAATGGGCTGCTGTTTTTTGAAGGATTTAGGAAGCAGTTTTGTCACTGTTTCAGGCAAAAATGAAAAAATGAGACACATCATAGGGACTTATATGCAAAAATGCAGTGCCTACAGTCGCCCCCACTTTGATGGGACTTGTGCAGTGTGTGATAAGAGCAATCCTATCAAAGTTATGCAATGTATTTTTACTTACCTGGCTCACCAGCTGTCACCTGACTTGCCTGCTGCTCCCGCCGAGCTGATGAAGCAGTCGACCTTGATCCTGGGACGCATCCCAATACCGCTGAAAAAATGGGCCTTGACCTTGGGACGCATCCCAAAAACTAAAGGTGCAGGGGGCCAACGGCCTTGGGACGCATCCCGATAACTGCAACCAACAACGGGGGCTCATGGCCCTAGGACGCATCCCGATAACATTGCCAAAATGGGCCTCGACCTTGAGACATCCCCAAAACTAAAGGTGCAGGGGGCCAACGGCCCTGGGACGCATCCCGATAAATGCAACCAACAACGGGGGCTCACGACCCTGGGACGCATCCCGATAACGCTACCAAAATGGGCCTCGACCCTGGGACGCATCCCAAAAACTGCTGATGATATGGGTTTACAACCCTGGGACGCATCCCTAAAATTGCTGATACTGAAAAAGTGGGTTACAACCTTGGGACGCATCCCCAAAACCGCTTATATGATGAAGTGAGCCTCAACCATGGGACGCATCCCCAAACTGCTGATGAAATATGGGCCTCAACCAAGGGACACATCCCCAAAACTGCTGATACCGAGGAAGTGGGTTCAACCCTGGGACGCATCCCCAAAACTACTGATATAATGTGGGCCTCGACCCTGGGACGCATCCCCAAAACTGTCGATGCTGAAGAAGTGGGTACAACCCTGGGACGCATCCCCAAAACTGCTGATACTGATGAAGTGGGTTACCACCATAGGACGCATCTCCAAACTGCTACTGATGCTGATGTGGGTCTCGACCCTGAGACTCAACCCTAAAACTGATACTGATGTTGCTGCGGGCCTCGACCCTGGGACTCATCCCTAAACTGATGTTGATGCTGATGTGGGTCTCGACCCCGAGACTCATCCCCAAAACTGATACTGATGCTGTTACGGGCCTCAACCCTTGGACTCATCCCAAAAACTGATACTGATGATGACGTAGTCCTCGGCCTTGAGACTCATCCCTGAAACCGATACTGCTGTGGGCCTCGACCCTGAGACTCATCCCCGCAACTGATACTGATGATGACGGAGGCCTCGGCCTTGGGACTCATCCCTGAAACTAATGCTGATGTGGGCCTCGACCCCGGGACTCATCTCAAAAAACTGATACTGATGTAGATGTGGGCCTCGCCCCAAACCGGTACTGGTATGGGCCTCGCCCGCAGACTGATACAGATGTGGGCCTCGCCCGCAGACTGATACTGATGTGGGCCTCGCCCGCATACTGATACTGATGCGGGTCTCGCCCCCAGACTGATACTGATGTCATGCGGGCCTCGTCCCCAGAGTGCTATACCAAGCAGGACTGATTCTGATAAGGATGTGGGCCCCGCCCTCGGAGTGCCATACCCGGCAAGACTGATACTGATAACGATATGGGCCTCGCCCCCGAACTGTTACTGATATGGGCCTCGCCCCCAAAACTGATACTTATATGGGCCTAGCCCCATACTGATACTGATATGGGCCTCGCCCCCATGCTGATACTGATGTGGGCCTTGCCCCAAACTGATACTGAAATGGGCCTCGCCCTCAGAGTGTCATACTCAACCAGACTAATAATGATAATGTGGGCTTCGCCCCAAGAGTGCCATACCCGGCAAGACTGATGCTGATGCTAATGTGTCATTTCAACATATTAAATTGCCTCTCATGAGATAATCCTGATAGCTAGACATATTTTCGTCCTCAACGAATGCTTTCGCATTGAAACCTGAGAACCTTCAAAGTACTTGATACACTCAACTCCGATCCTCTGAATAGGTGATCTGAACTAGACTCCTAGTGTATGTGTGCCAGGGCTCTTTCGCAGTTTATTCCTTAAGTGAACTAACTCGATGATTTCGTTTTGGAGAATCAGATCGGTGGGTCTAACCAAACTGGATGTCTTGAGCACACTTTGTGATTACTTCGTCATACTCAACATGATATGGTCTTCTTCTCTTTTCTTGTCTCTTTCTTTTCATTTTTTTCATTTTTTTTTCATTTTTTTTGACACACCTACCCTTTAAGGTAGCATTTCTCCTCATGGTGGTCCTAATACTCGCACATGGGTAGCTTCACGCTTATCGGTTATAGACGGTCTATTTTTCTTTTTCTTTTCAGAGACTTTCTTTGTTCCCAACCATATCATATATCGTAGCATAAGTAAACCAGGGTGGACATCCAGGCAAACAAGTATTCATCGATCCATCATCCCTTCGGCTAGTCATCTTGCCAACCACTCAGGTTTCCACTGTTGAGATCCCGTAATCCAGTGCTCGCGGGTCTAGCTGAGATCAATCCATTCAGAGTACCGGACGATAGCACGTCTCGCACTTATCGTTTCTAAGGCTTCTCCCTACAACGTCATCACCGGACATATGACTAACTATCAAAGATTTCTCTCTCTTTTTTTTTTCATCTCTCTCATTTTTTTTTTCACTCCACAGAATTCTTCCATCCTCTTCTGATAATGTGGGCTTCGCCCTTTGAGATCCATTCCCGAAACTCAAACTCATATGAGCTTCAGCCCTGGGACTCCTCCCTAAAACTAGCACCAATGTGGGCCTCAACCCTCGGATTACTACCCGCATCTGTCACCAACATGGACCTCAGCCCTAGGATTATTACCCGAATCTAACACCAATATGGGCCTCAGCCCTAAGATTATTACTCGAATCTGATATTGTGCCTTCGCTGTTTCTGAATGGCTTGTCTTTGCCACTTTCTCTTTTCTTCTTCAAAACCTGTGAACACAAAACAAAAGAAACACAAAAGGAATGCAAAATGGGTTACGTGTATGCATGCATGCATGTGTTTCTTATCCCTGTCGGTTAGGTCTTCCACCAATTCCCTTGGTGACTGCTCGGTCTTTTCTTCCTCAAGTAAAGTACTGTTTCAATCTGTCCACGTCGATCGGCTCGGTGAACTCATTCTCCTCTAAATCTGACAGTCTCACTGTGCCGTTCCCATTGCTGAATGGCTATCCTGTTTTCTGCTTGCTTCTTCCAAAAATTCACCGGGTTCGAAATATCGCTGAGTATCATAGTACCAAGGTTGAATACTTTTTTCAAATATACTTATGTTGCAGAGACTCAGGCAAGTTAACGAAATGAACATCTTTATTATCATTAAGAAAAGGTTCGAACAAATAGACAAAATCAATGTCTCTATTAATAAATGCTGGATCACAACTGAATAAGATCTGGGAGACAAACATCTCCATAAATTGCAACTTTATTTTCCCTTGCTTTCTTATTTCCTTCGACCATCAATTTCTCCAGGTACAGTAGTTCTTCTTCCCATTCACTTCTCCCTTTTGCAACCTCCGTCTCATCACTGTCTGAGAAGTTTTCCCAAAGATCCTCCCTCTGCTTTATTTCACTTTTACCACTGTTGCCCCGTATCCCCGTGCAAGAAGTTTGGTAGTTGTGGGTTTGGAAGACAAGATTGTCGGGTAGGCCGGAGTCAATAATGTGGGTAGGTGGAGGTTTTCTGTGTTTGTTGGCTTCTTCTTTTTCCGGGTCTGGTATTTTATGGGAGTCGATGAGGTTCTGGATCTCATGCCTAAGGCGGGAGCAATTTTCAGTTTCGTGGCCTCTTTGCTGGTGGTAGTGACAGTAAAGGTTTAGCTTAAGGTAGCGTGGTTCAGGGTTTGGAAGTGGTTTAGGTTTCAAGGGACTTAGGAATCCTTGCCTTTTCAGCTCTTCAAACACCTTTGACAAAGGTCTACCTAAATTGGAGAATTGCATGTCCCTGATAGGGACGATCTCAGAAGGAGGGAGTTTGGTCTCCAAAGGTTCCCCGAAGGTCTTTCCATTCTGATTGTACATCTCTCTGTTATCGGCTATACATAGTACGGTCAAACTGGCCACAACATTAGTCAGAACTTGCAATATCTCAATAATTCATGTTACTTTGGTCTCCAATTGATCCAGGCGGGATCCCTCGTTGGCTGACTCACTCATGTTGGCTGATGGTCTTCTGACAAGTCTTCCCCCAACCCAACGGGTATCTATGATGACTTTTTAGAACACAAGGGGTTAGCATGATGCGTGTATGCATTAGTGCATGTCATGTATGCGATGTATGGAATAAATAAGCTTATAAAAGAATTTTCACTAATTGGCCCATTATCATTTTAAAGTGTTCAATTATATTATTCCGCGGTGCAAACTTGTCCCAGTTGAAATGGCCCAACAGGTTTACACTTCGCGATAACATAACCAAATAACTTCAAATGATAAAAGGCCTATACATAAAATGGCCCATCGGCATTTTAGAAGCCTTTGGCCCAACTTTCAACGGACACGAACTCGTCCCATTTTAAATGGCCCAACAAGTTCACATCTCTTGACAAAAGGTCCAACTGGATCCAAATAACGATGGTCCAAAACACAAACATAACAAGATAATTCAAGCATAAAGTAATAAGTTCTACAGAGGGCCCACCAATATTTCAGAAGCTTTGGGCCTAATTGTCATAGGATAAGAACTCGTCCCAGTTTAAATGGCCCAACAAGTTCGTATTTCTGACAAGAAGCCCAACTGCGTCCAAATGGTGATGGTCCACAAGCACAAGCACATAGAGATAATTCAAGCATTAAAATAATAAATTGTACAAGGTGGCCCATCAACATTTTAGAAGCTTTGGGCCCAATCGTCATAGGATACAAACTCGTCCCAGTTTAAATGGCCCAACAAGTTCACATTTCTGACAAAAAGTCCAACTGCATCCAAATGAGGATGGTCCACAAGCACAAGGAAATAGTTGCTATAGGCCATACAACCCCGGTCTACGCGTGGGTTCGTGGGAGTATAGACAAAGACTCTCGCTGGCGAAGGATTGCCCACAACTAGGTCTCCCCACTCAAGGGTTCGAGCGACCAAGTGAGCGCACCTTTTTTATACCCTAAAGTACGTGCCAACAAGTCATAGCGTGTGACTAACTGTCAAATGGATTTCTTGTTGCAGATTCCCCAGAGGGAGGGTGGAGCGAACTCTCTTAAATACCCAAGCCGCTTAGGCTCTTATCGCTTGGTGACAGGAATAAGCAACAAGTCCTCCAGATTAGTCTGTCACAAAAGGCCAATGGTCATGATTATCTAGGTGCCTTCACAGCTTTTCCTTATAGAAAGGCAGTGAATGAAGGAAGACACCAAACCATTACCTAGCCTTAAAATGTCTTTGATCAAACCCCCATTTTACCCACTGTAGACATGGTTAATTAAAGCACAAATCCAAACATTACAAGACAATATTTCGGGGGCGATTCTCTATCCCCAGTGGAGTCGCCAGACTGTGGGACACAGAAATCGGCGACGCTGTTCTAGGCTTGCGGCCCGGTTGGGAGTACGGAATAGCCCACGGGGAAAATAAACCGGAGAATAATGGAGTCGCCACCCGGTGTGAACCGGGACAAAGATTTAAGGTCGTATTCACCCCTCGCAAGGGAAGACCTCAAACCATTGGGTTCGGAATGGTCCCTTACTTATGTCACTTGTAATAAATGATTTGTGCAATAATTCAACCAAGCCTAAGCAACATATTTCCAAGGATAATTTACTCTTAAGTTCGCATGCATAAGTACAAGGCTCATATCTAAGTTTGCATGTAACACATTTTCATATTGGCATACAACCTCATAAGCACACCATGTTCATTGATACAGAAACGCAAGGAAATGGCAATTGCACAATCATGCGTAAAGGAATAACGTGTTCATAGCTAAATCATGCTCGAGAACCAACATACTAATGACTTAATCATGCGTGAACACATCAACTAGATGAATGTGGGAATAATAACAGTAAAACATCAATAATAGAATAGTATGATCAATTACAAGATACGAGAGGAATCACCCAAGAAACAATTGTGCATGAAATGTGATGAAACAGATGAAATCTCGTTCGTGGGGCGTTCGAAAACGTGTTCGAACGGTAAACAGAGGGTTCGCGTTCATGTAGCGTTTGATAACGCGTTCGAACGGGATGAGACTCGATGAGACAAAACACATGCGCGTTCGAGTAGCGTTTGTAAAATGTGTTCGAATGGGAAACAGAGGGTTCACATTCGTGTAGCGTTTGATAACGTGTTCGAACGGAACAAGACCCGACGCATGATTATGCAAGAAGATGACATACAAAGAAAAGCGAATAATGAAATAAAAGGCGAGGCGAAGTATCGTGGTATAGGTTCTTTACCCCTCGAAATGGAGGACCTTTAATCCAACTTACTAAGCCCATGCGCATCACATCATAATGCATATAAAAATAAAGACAACAATATCAGACTTCGTATACCCGATTGAACATAATTTACATCCAACCGAATATATATCATCCGGCGCGGAAAAGTATCGCGGTAAAGGTTCTTTAACCCCTCAAAATGGACGACCTTTAATCGAACTTACTAAGTGTTGGAGTTTGCTAAGGTCCCAAAGATCAATAAACAAGCTTGAAACATAAGTGAATACATTCGAGGAGTTACAGAATACTCACATCGATCGGTTGAGCGACGCGGGAGGCCACAAAACTCGGTTTCTGCTCACTGTGAACTGCTCGGCAGTTTCTATTTTGGTCTCATCCATTCAGCTATGATCATCAAGAATTTGAGCTCAAGCTTCGTCAAACGATTCCCGGCTCATGGGTGGACTTCCCTATCACCTTCGCATGTCTCTCAAACAACTCCATCAACTCACATAACTCACATGGTTGATGGAGTGGCCTGTTCTTCCTCCATTTACACGGTCAAACCAGTAAGTTTTGAGAAGAAATATGGCATGTTGGCCGAATGCGAGAGATGAAAGAAATGGTTCAAAAACTTGAACCAAAAAGGAGAGAGAGATGGTATAATGGTTTTTAGGTTTTTGTATATCTAATACCAAAAACCAAAAATTCAGATACCAATAAAAAATTGTAAATGTCTTTCAAACAACTCCATCAACTCACATAACTCACATCACTCAATCACGTGACAACTTATCACATCACTCAAAGTGACATTTGATTTGACGCTTGATTTGACTTATGTGCCGCACTCGAATTCGAAATGCGAATGCGCTCGCAAATAATCCCGGGCTCGGGTTCGCTAATTCTAAATTAAAGAATTTTCCATTACATCGTAATTAAATGATTACGCCTAGCGAAATCACTATTCACATCGCTAACGAATTAATTCTAAATTAACTCGTTTGCCCGAATTAAAATCTAATTTTAATTCCGCGTCGAAATCCAATTTCGTTTAATATATGAAATATATTAATTTACCGATTAATTCCAAATTAATAGTTATCTCTCTTTAAATGATATTTTATCCCAGATAACATATCTCCGCAATTAATCCCAGATTAATTTTCTCTCTCATCTAATTAATCCCAGATTAATTAAAAGTGCGAGTCATACGTCATTGCTGAATCTTTGGGAAGCGACCCACGAGATCCCCGGATATGTTGGCAGTAAATTCGGTCGTCGGACTATCCGAACACGTAAGTACCTCGTACTACGTTTGTACCGATTTACAAGACAAGGTTGGCTTCTAGCAAAGCGTCATGCCTACCCAATTCTCCAGAAATATCCTTACAGGAATTAAGGATCTATATCAGGCGTAGTATACGTAGTATTGCGTATTTTGATCCAGTATCGGATGATCACATGCAAGGCCTGGGGCTGGTACAATGTCTGCCCCGTACGAAGCATATATCGAATTACGAGCAACTAGTCTCTTTAATATCGGATAATCATGACCAAGTCATATTATCCCGACGGTTGCAACCTTTTTAGAGAACCAGTTCTGTATCCCTACGCGATCATCATCTCCATATGACTGGAGTGACACTTCCGTCTTGACATCACACCCAACACACTACGATTCTCAATATACCCAGTATAGGCATACACAGAACCTGTTAAAGCCCTGGACGACCGCAACTAAAGTATATTGATTGTCGCAAGTATTAGCGGTGCAAGTCTCAAGTTAAGACCAAATACACCTACCCTGATTTCGGACTTCCATAGACACATAGTCATACTACCAATGGAACTCCGATGGGGTCTCTCCAGAGCGAAGCTGTTTCCCATACCATCGGTAAAACACAACCTCCTATTACACTTGCATGAGTATCCTATACCCAAATATATGAGAACTATGTCGTTGTGCCCTCACAACGCGCACAAGTGTAATACTAGTCTTTTACGGATTCATCGATATCCAATCTCGATAATGCTCTGACTAGGGATATTTAATGATTTATCCTTCGTGGACTGATACTTTCTCATATCATTCTCAATCCAGGAATAAATCACATGGACCTCCTATCATTTATATATCTAGGTGATCTAATCACAAATGATAACAGTGCAATCTCCTTTGTGACATAGTTAATTTGTACAACAACACCATAATCTGTACAAATAGTGACGCTATGGGTCATAATTGTCCAACAATCTCCCACTTGGCCTATAGCCAGTGACCGGCGTAAACACACACGTATAACGTAAGCGCACGTATCGTTCAAGTAGTATAAAAATATCGATCCCACGAGGACTTAATTCCTACTATTGTTATTAATTATTGATACTATTTATTTACAAATATCTAATTGAGGGTGCAGAGAATGATTGTTTGATTGGTTGAAAGTGGTTTTACAAAATAAATAAATAAATAAAAAGACAAAAGACAATACTAAGGAAAATAACAAAAGACACAAAGATCTAGGGTTGTGAATCCTTCTAATATCTTTTAAAGATGAAGTGATTATTTTATGTTTGTGTAATAAATCAGTTTACTAACCTGGAACACTAAATTATGCAAAAGCCTCTGTCGATGGTCAGACGCAAATACCCAGTTTACCCAATTGAACCATATATCTATGTCAACCAAATATCTGGATTCATTAAGTTTAAGTTCCAATTATGGCTACCCCCGCCCGACAGGTATATTCCTATCCTGTAAGGAAATCTATTAAAGGGTTATCTATCCTCAAGGAAGATCGTGGGCTATTAAGTCTAAGGCTGAAACCTAAAATCCCTATGTCTAGTTCATTTTAGATTTACCACATCAATCTTATTGGTGATCAGACAACAAGAAGCATTAAGCTTAAGACTTAATAAGTAAACCTTTAAATTACCCAAACTATAAAATAACCCCTTATAAACCGGTGATATTAAAATTCATCACAACCCCAGATAACTAACACATAACTAGGGCTAGTGACAACTTAAAAGTAAAAGACATAAAGTAAAAATACTGAAAAGTAAAAGACATAAAGTAAAACTGAAAAGTAAAATAAAATAAAATGCTAAGGTAAAAGGAATTACTTTTACTACTACTAATTTAGATATCTCCCATAAAATAATATATAGACTTGTGATTCTTTTTCCACCCAGCCATATAGGCGGTAACCTGATTAAGTCCAATTAAGTCCAACCAGCCATAAAGGCAGAACCAAAATTAAATTACCAACCGACCAATCTGGCGGTATCCTTTATTAGTCAGGTTTAAACCAGATTAAAATGAATTACCAACCGACCAATCTGGTGGTATCCTTTTTAAGTCAATATTTTAAATAGTGAATATATTATTTTTAAGGGAGATTAATCTAAATAGTAACAGTAAAAGAATTACCTTTCACCATAGCTGGAGAAGTTACCTCCTCATGGTAAATAGTAAAAACTGTAAAAAGTAAAAAGTAAAAATTAAATTACTATTATCACAAAACGTAATTAAAATTATTTACAAAACAAAAATTAAAAAACTAAAAAACTAAAAAAAAAACTAAAAAACTAAAGAATCTAGAGAGAGAAACTCTCTCTTTAGATAGAATAGAAGAGAGAGAGTGGTGCCTCCAATTCTGAAATCTCGAGCTCAATTTATAGGCCTCAGTAGGCTTCCAGCGTCGCGACGCCAGAGCCCTCAGCGTCGCTACGCCAGCTTTTGTCGACGTGGCAAGCTCTGGTTCGCCGATTTGAAGATCCTGGATAAGCTGATAAGGTGACACGTGGCAGAGTGGTTGGGCTTCAATTATTGTGACACGTGGCGGCTTTTGATTGGTCGCTGAGATTCTTATCCGCCACGTGTCAGATAAGGATTAGATACTCAATTATTGATGCTGATGTGGTGATGACGTGGCGGTGAGGTGGCGACACGTGGAAAAGAGACTGTCGGCACCGTAGAATTGTGACACGTGTCACTTCCTGATTGGCTGATGATGATGTGGTACGACACGTGGCAATTTTGACTTGTTGACTTGCTGACGTGGCTGATGACATGGAGAGACATGTAGGATGACACGTGGCACACGTGGCGATGATGCCTATCGGCACCGTAGGATGTTGACACATGTCACGGCGCATGTTAGTAGATCGGCTGTGATGGTGACACGTGGCACGGCGCATTTTAGCAAAGTCAAACTTTTCTCAGATTCTGATTTGAGGACCCGGCACACGTTAGCACTGTTTGGCGCATTTTAGACGTCGTGACGCGCAATTCTTCAGTGTCACGACGCGCTTAAGACCAAAATATCCCTGTTGACGCATTTTTGTCCATTTTTGCCCCAAATTGCCTCCAATGCTTTCCAAACTTTATTTATCTACAAAATAACACAAAACATATCAAAACGTTCACAAAACTCAAGAAACTATACAAAATATTAGGTTAAATGAGTGGGAATAAGTGATATAAATACCACTCATCAGCCAGTCACTTGAGTGTCTTACACCCGAACTATGTACGGTTGGCTCAAATTGCTGAGAAAAGACTTTCGTCAGTGGATTTGCATGATTATCATCTGATGCAATTTATACGATCATCACATCGCCACGATGTATGATCCGAATGAATCAGATGAATAGTCGAAGTATATATCTCGATCGTTGATGAGACCATTAATTCTTTAACCTGTGCTGACGCCTAGCTCAGCTGCTAACATAATTATATCTAATCTAATTAGGTTTGTTTATCGACCCAGAAGGCTTCTATTGCTGCCTCAGCTGCAACATGACCCGTATTTCTTGTTTATTCGGTAACAGTATCTTGCTGGAAGATTTCCAGCTCACTGTTCCGTTATTCAAACTTTGTAGTACCGTTTGCGACTTATAGTCATTTTATCGGTTTAGGAAACTTTCAGTAGTGATCCCAGTCACTTCAAGTTCTCTTTCTCCACAGATTAAGATAGCATCCTTAGATCTCTAAGATACAAACATGTTCTTACTTCAATCCAGTGACTATCACTTGGATTGGCCCGATTGTGACCTCATATGCTCAAAGCGTATGAGACACCAGGTCGTGTACATTTTTCAATGTACGATTTCTCGGAGAGTTTTATCGAAAGCCAAGCTTTCACCGATTGTTTTTATGGGAATGTCATTTCCAAGAAATGACATTTATTATCATTATTTATAGGACAACCACTGTCAGTGCGCTCCCACTAACCCTCTATATACACAAGACATTTCATTTTGAATTAAATCATAAACCATTATGATCACATCAAAATGACAATTCCAAGAACCTAATGCTTGCTTCAATCCAAACATGGATTGAATAACCCGCAAACCTTGTTTGCTAGTCATGGCCCAAGCCCGATACAACTTTCGAAGCCTGGTATCAATGTATGCTGTTACATGCAGATACCCGTGCCTTTTTAGACAAACACCATATTCTTCCTCTCATTGAGCTTTCCTTGTCCCTGCCAGCTTTTGATCGTAACTTGTTTCCCATTTCCTTACTCTTTTGGTCTTCCGAGTACAATGTATTCATTTTTTCGGTCGGGCCCTTTACTATCACCCTTCGTGATGTTGGCGCTCTTACTGGTCTGACCCCTCTCGGAGCGACCATTTCGGCCTCCATAAACTTTCGTTTTCCCTCTCCTTCAATGGGTCCTTCCTCTTTTTCGTCTTATTCTTCTCTTCTTCGCACATATTCGAAAATGGCTAGTATGATTTCAATGCTAGAGCATACAGCCTTCCTTCATTATTGGCTGTGCAAATATATCATTTTTGCACCCAGCCAAACACCTATGGCGGGCTACCTCCCCATTTCTTCTGATCTCGCCCATGACCGTCATTTATACTTGGCCTATTTTCTTCTTGCCGCCATGTATCGGGGGCTGGCCGTCCTCCAAAAGCAACTTCGGTCGCGGTCATCACCCATTGCTTCTGGTCCCTTGTGGATCGTCCAACTTTGTTGAGAGCTTACTTTCCTTTTTTTGGTACAATTGATTCGACTCACCCTTACTCTTGTGCCGGCCTTCTCTTTGCTCAGCTTAGGCCGTCTTCTTTCCTTCCTCGTGCCACCTTTGATTATTTTTATACTCTTCCTCGGGTTCCCTTTTTTTTCCTTTTACTGTGTCGAACAGTCCCTCTTTCTTCCATGACCTTCCTCTTTCGGAAGAGGATGAATCAGGTCTTCGCATATGGCGCAAGTTTTTATACAGCCGTAACCTGGTTTATGACATCTTGACTGGGGCCAATGGCAAGGCTGGAGTGGAGGCGTATTCGCCCAACTTCGTCGCCCGTCAATTTGGCCTCATCCAAGGGTGGCCTCTTGCTTTCTTTCATTCGTATTCTGCGTCGTCAGACCGTTTTAAGGTCTTTTCTGTTTCTGAAGTTGAGGACTCCTTGGTGGAGACTCGCTCTTTGCTGTCTTCTTTTGTCATAGCCATTTCGCTCCTTGTACATCTGTTCATCCTTACTTTGACCGTTTCTGGCCATCGACCCATGAACGATATTTTTTTTTGCCTCCCGCGAGGGTCTTTTCTTCTATTCCTTTGTCCCCCAAATCTCCTGAGCCATCGGGGTCGAAGAAGGCAGCTGAGGCGTCTAAACCCAAGAGCATAAAGCTTGCTAAAAGGAAGAAACCTTCTCCCAGCCAAAGTTCTGATTCGTACATTCCGCTCGTCCGTCGCTCTAAGGTATGAGCTTGAGACCTGATTTCTTTTGCATTCATACAGGTTTGAGGTATAGTGATATCATAACTGTGCATTTTTGGTGCAGGCTCTCAAGATTTATCCGTCTACCGCAGTTCCTAAAACGGTGTGAATTTCGGAGGCCGAGCTCCTGTGGGCGGAGGCGAGGGAGCGGGACCTGCAGGGATGCCGATTGTTCAATTTCCCTCTGACGAGGATGACGCTGCCAAAGGTCCCATCATGGAGCAATTTCCAGGAGAGGGAGGTACAATTGGAGCCAACCCCCAAGGTACAGAGCCATCTGTGAGTCTGGCCGTTCGGGTCTAAGAGTTGAGGAAATTCCTGGTGATCATTTCCCATTTGAGCGCTTATCTTCGGATGGTTCTGTACCAACCGTGCAGGATCCAGATGATGAGGCTGAAGTGCTAGAGCCTATTTGGCCGACTGGGTCTCTTTGGTGTCACATTAGGTAGCTGTACCCCTTAGTACGCAAGAAGTCTGCCTCAGGACTTAGAGGGAGTTATAGGGACGTGGACGGCCTTTATAGTTTGGTCGAATTGGAGTCATTAGAGGAGGCTCGGTCTATGTATAAAGACGACGTACTTCGTCGTATTACGAAGAAGATGAAATCATTTATATTTATGATTCATCCGACTTTGATTCTCTTGCAGATGTTCAGCCGACTACAGCGCCACAACATTCAACGCCAGAGGCATCATCCCCAAACACTTCCGCGCGTCAGGCTTTGGCCTTAGCACAGCCGTCATCTTCGGCCCTCATGATTGCTTTTTCCGCCGCTCCTGATCAAATAGTCCAAGTGTCAGCCGCTGTTGAGCAACTGTTGCCCCATCGGACCGAGTCTCTTATTTTGCCAATGAATTCTCCTACTCGACCTTCTTCTCCTCAGGCTGCATCGCCGTCGACTCTTGTCCCCCAGCATTCATCATCCCCAGGGCCTTTATCTCAACAAGAGCCAGCACAGCCCGCAGCTGAAGCTTTCGAGGCACTGATGGATCAGCCTTCTGATTCTAGTTCTGGGATGGTAAGACATTCTCCCCTTTCTTTTGACTCGTGGTTTTGGTTCATTTTGCTAACTCCTTCTTTGTATGCAGGCATCCGACCCATTGCTGCAATTGATCCATAGCACTTTGGACCATTTTGGACGATTGTCCTCTGTTTCTTTTCGGCCTTCCTCGCCTTCAGTTAGTGCCAGCACGAATTTGGAGGGTCTTCGGAAGATCCTCGGTCAATACGCTTCCTTTGCTGCACTGGAGGTTAACCAGGCCGCTCTGCCTGAGAACGTCCTCCAATTGGACAAATGTTCCTCTGAACTAAACCGACTATTGGCCCTCCCTGCCTTACTAATATCTGTTGATGATCGACTCTTTCTCCAAGAGATGCAAGATGGTATAGCAAACCTTTTCTCTCGTTATCGCAATGTGCACAGCCAGAAGGTCGGGCTTCGCTCTTCCATGATGAGTGTGGGACAAAGAAATCGGTGATGTTGTTCTAGGCTCGCGGCCCAGTTGGGAGTACCGAATAGCCCACGGGGGAACTAAACTGGAGAATAATGGAGTCGCCACCCGGTGTGTACCGGACAAAGATTTAAGGCCGCACTCACCCCTCGCAAGGGAAGACCTCAAACCATTGGGTTCGGAATGGTCCCTTACTTATGTCACTTGTAATAAATGATTTGTGCAATAATTCAACCAAGCCTAAGCAACATATTTCCAAGGATAATTTACTCTTAAGTTCGCATGCATAAGTACAAGGCTCATATCTAAGTTTGCATGTAACACATTTTCATATTGGCATACAACCTTATAAGCACACATGGTCATGGATACAGAAACGTAAGGAAATTGCAATTGCACAATCATGCGTAAAGGAATAAGGTTTTGCATGGGATTATTCAAAAAGGAAAGAGATCAAATAATAAGGGAGAGAATTATTTAATTATTTAAGGAAGAAATTATGTAATTTAGGAGGGGATTATTAAATTAGGGGAGTGATTTGTTTATTTTAGGAATGATTTATTTAATTTTGGTATTAGATTTAATTAGATATTAATTTAATTTAATTTCAATTTAATTGGTTTTAATTTAATTTCAATTTAGTTGGTTTTAATTTAATTTAATTGGTTTTAATTTGTGACATGTATTTTAAATGTTTTATTATTTTTTTGGATTGGGCTTGGGTGAGATGGGCTTGGTGTAGTTTTCGGCCAAGGCAAGGGTGTATTTTAATAACGGAGGTCCAACAAGCGAGCCTGAAGCTGAAAAATTGACTAAAATCTAACAAAAATACCGGTTCCCTTCCGACACCCGTTTCCCGCGACTTCCGCGACTCAAAAGGTAGTGTCTCCAACAATCATCATAGGGACTTATATGCAAAAATGCAGTGCCTACACTCGCCCCCACTTTGATGGGACTTGTGCAGTGTTTGATAAGAGCAATCCTATCAAAGTTATGCAATGTATTTTTACTTACCTGGCTCGCCAGCTGCCACCTGACTTGCCTACTGCTCCGCCGAGCTGATGATGCAGTCGACCTCGATCCTGGGACGCATCCCAATACCGCTGAAAAAATAGGCCTCAACCTTGGGAGTATCCCAAAAACTAAAGGTGCAGGGGGCCAACGGCCCTGGGACGCACCCGATAACTGCAACTGACAACGGGGGCTCATGGCCCTAGGACGCATCCCGATAACGCTGCCAAAATGGGCCTCGACCCTGGGAAGCATCCCAAAAACTGCTGATGATATGGGTTTACAACCCTGGGACGCATCCTTAAAATTGCTGATACTGAAGAAGTGGGTTACAACCTTGGGACGCATCCCCAAAACCGCTTATATGATGAAGTGAGCCTTAACCATGGGACGCATCCCCAAAACTGCTGATGAAATATGGGCCTCAACCATGGGACGCATCCCCAAAACTGCTGATACCGATGAAGTGGGTTCAACCCTGGGACGCATCCCCAAAACACTGATATAATGTGAGCCTCGACCCTGGGACGCATCCCCAAAACTATCGATGCTGAGAAGTGGGTACAACCCTAGGACGCATCCCCAAAACTGTTGATACTGATGAAG
>SKCR01035074.1:0-16328 GCA_019454045.1 Zanthoxylum bungeanum
TGAACAATCTTAGATCTATGGTTTAATGTTAATTTTCGGAATCGATATCAAATATTATTCCCACTATAAGTTATAGGATAATTTTCTTCAATAAGAAAACAACATAACTATTAAGTATCAAATACTTTGCGAATGATTCTGACATCCTATAGCACTTATATGGAAGTAATGAAAGGGTATTTTCATCTTATTAATTTGCAGTTCCATTTACAGTTCATCACCGTATTTGACTTCAATAAGTCAAGTCTTTTCTACTATAGTCAACATCCAATGTTACACATTAAGTAATAAATAATTTTATTACTCGAGATCGTAAAAAAAATATTCTAACAAATAGAATATAATATTCTATTAAATAAAATAAATGATAAACTTCTACTCGTACCTCTGAGGCGTAAGTAATATCAATTATATAACCATTATACAAAAGATAATTCAAATCTCAAACATTTCAAGATTCAAATTTTCTACATATACACATCATATACGTAACTGTAGAAACTAATGGAACATTAATTAAAATGATGAATTAGTGTTACTGGAGCATATCCCCAAGAGTATTGAAACTAATTCGGTAACTCTCAATATCAAATGAATCAAATCGCATAAGATTCGATTTCTTCCACTAACCAATTCCATCAATATGGAATCGTGGAAGAATAATATTGATGTAAGAATTATATTCTTTGAATAACCTTAGAACAAATTGCCATAAATTCATATGTTTGATCGTATCAAACATCTTTGAACAATTCAAAGACTCACGATGAATTTTAAAGATACAATTTTCAAAACTTCAGATCGAATATCTTTGAACCAGTCAAAATATTCTATCTGCGTTTCATCAGAAACACGTAACTAAGTTACGACAGTTCATCGACTAAGTTACGAAGTAAAGAAAACTACTTAAGTAATTTACAATTCATTAAATTACATACATTCAATGTATCAATTTAATAAATTTTCTAGTCCAATGATAGTCATTGGTTAAATGAGATTTAGTCATCTTCCTGAATACAATATTCATTAAATGGATAATGATATGTGGTGTGATCTCATATCAGATCATCCTTTACCATATGGAATAAGCATCCAATACTGAAGTGATAAAATATCATAAAATAATGTTCTAAGTTATTTACTTAACCGAATATTTTTCTTAATGTTTATCTATTCGTTAATGAATCTACTAGTCGTTTTAAAATATGTAATAATTATTTACAAAGAACAAGTAACTATCAAATAGTCGCAAGTTCCGATATCAAATATCGAAACAATCATTCAACAATATTTTAAATAACTAGATGAGAGATTTGATATCCAATATCTACAGTTGTCGTATTGTGAAAATCAATATTTTCTATACACAACTATACGCATCTTCTTTCTTTAGCTTTATTATTTACTTTCAAATTATTTACAACATTTGCAAATAATCGAAAAACAAATAGTGTCTGACACGTGACCTCTGAATTTCACTAAATCCAAGAAACGTCATTATTAGATAAACAAATACCTAATGGGATTTTCTTAATGCCAGTGAATAATCTCGAGACATGAACCAATTCATGTCAATCTTTACTGTATAAGAAATTATTCTGTCTAGAAGGATTATATCATTATCTATTCTAATCTAGAACCTATTCTAGAAATCTGCAACCATTATTGAAGTCAGAAAACATATATAATATGCATGCAGTGGATAAAAGTTTAATTCTATCAAACCAATAGAATAAGGAACAACATGAGCGACAATTTACATAATATTACACACCACATAAGTTAAGGATTTTTAACTTAGCAGTGTCTCCCACTACTTTACGTAATACCGTAATCCCCAACGGAAACGAGAATTTAATAATTAAATTGAATTCCATAATGGGAAGTGAACCCCATGAATATATTTCGACTCACGGCTTTGGCACGTTCTCGCCTACGTATATTCATTAGGTAGACAACTCATTGTCAATCACACTCACTGTGACTCATGGGTTAGTTCCTGATCGTTTCTCTTTATGACAGCTTTGGCACGTTCACAAGGAGGCGTATCAAGGTTATACTTGTCAATGACAAACTCAAGCTATCGATGTAGTCCTGACAGCTTTGACACGTTCAGGATTTCCACTTTCACTTGAATTTGTCTCTTATCATATAAGTTCTACCGGCGCAAATGAACTACTTTCAACCATAACTGCACAGCTTTGGCACGTTACAACCATAGCATCATGAAAACATTTACATCCGTATTGACAAGGCGGACGAAGAAACAAGTATTCTTAATACTAGTCACTTTCTTAAAACCTTATTTAAACGAGGATTTTCCAACAAAAGATGATTTTACTTTATTTAATCAAATTAAATAAACACATGCATGTATTAAGTAATGATTAAATTAAACATTGAATTTTAAAGGGCTAATCATATCGGGTGTCCAGGATCAGACTCGCTCTGATACCATTTTGTTAGTGTCAAATCAGGAAGGCGCATCGGAAGAAGAGCTGTTCGGACGAAATCGTAGTTTAAATTTTTAAACTTACGAATAAATTATTTAATATCCAATATTAATAATTCATTCATATTTCACCTAAACTTATTTATTCGATATCATATAATGACAAAAATAATAGAGAAACACCGCGAAATCTTTGCGAAAATGTTTTTCCACAAAATAGCATAAAACACGTTTCCGGCCAAACCGACCGACCAATGCACATGGGGACTGCCCAGGTAAGCCCCAAAAACATTTGGACAGTTCGTGGGTTGCCCAAACAGTTCCCAGTTCACTGTTTGGGCAGCCGTTTACCGGTAACGCCGTTTTTCTCCATTTTCGCGTATTTTCACACCGAAACAATTTCCGATAAATATTTTTATTGGGCAATTAAAATAAACCAATTTATTCTAATTACTCAATAAATAAAACTGAATTTTTATCTGAAAAATCAGATTTATCATTAATTGCCGAAATGCCCTTACATTTTGCAAAATTTTCATTTTAGTCCTTAAATTGTCGAAAATAATTTTAGATGATTCCAAATCATTTCTAAAATATTTCTTAACATGTTCAAAACATGAAAAACAGAATTTGCAACTCAAATCCTAAATTTTTCAGAATTACCGAAACAGCCCATATATTTTTATTAATTATAATTTAGCCCAATTTGTTCAAAACACATCAAGATGAAATCCAATCAATCCCAAATTTAACATACATCAAATATACATCAAATTATATCTTATATATGAAAAGCCCCAAAATTGGAATGGGTTAAGAACCCTAATTTCATAAATTACTCTAATTTCACAATTTACATTAAATTGACAAACTTCGATACTTTAATCATCTAATTACCACACCAATCAAGTCTCACCATCATGAAATTAATCAAGAACAATTATAGGTTAATTATGATGGCTAATCAACTCTATAATGGTAACTTTAATTTCTAATTAATTTATTAAGCTTAATTACACTAATAAGCAAATAAATTAATCATACATGCATAACATCTTCAAACAAGCTTCCAACAAATTTAATTACAAATTCAAAGAGTAGAGAAATAAACTTAAAAACCCAATTTGAAATTAAGAATAATAGAAATATTTTCTATATAAAGAAAATGTAAGGAACTTACAAAAATTCTAAAGTTTTGGCTTTGATTTTCCTTTCTTTCTTCAATTTTCTCTCAACTCACTTTGTAAAAATTTGTTAAACTTGTGTTGTTATGAAAAATAAAACAAAATCATTTTGTTATCAATTTTCCATCTTGGACGAATTTTCAATTAACAAAATTAAATAACAATTATTTTTATTTTGGTAAAAAATAATTGGAACACATTTTGTAAAATTAAAGTTAACACTTTAACTTTAATAAAGAAAACAAAATGTGTTCCAATGGAATCATGCCATTTCCAAGCTTTAATAAAACAAAATCATTATAAACGATATTTACTTTATAATAAATTTAATTATTTAACGATTAAATAATTAAATAATAAATATAAATATCTTAAATATATGTATTATATTTACAATAAATATCTCAAATACATATATTAATGATATATATCAAAAATCACAATTTGATATTTTATTAATGTGTATTTAATAAAATCAAGTATTAAATACAAATACAGATTAATTCGGAAATGACCGTTAGGTCCCGATTGCATGTATTTTTCGTTTAACCATTAAACGAGTTATAAATAATCAGATTGCTAATCACATATGGATTACCTATGCTCTGTACACAGAACTGACGGATCATTTCTTGATACTCACAAGATATCATGAGCATGAGTCCACACCCAACGAACAAGCGGATGTCTGATCTAAATATATCAGTGACGTGACTGTTATCTAAGTGTGGATGATAACTCATATATCCACAGTGATATCTCAAGTCAAAGAATCACTATGCTACTCAACCCGAGAAGATTCCTATTGACGTTGGTGTACCATCTATTAGGAAATCTTCGGTGAGTCGTTCAGTGTTTATCAAATAAACACCTACACGTCTATATGAGTCTCCCAAGACTCATGGTTCATTGGGATAAACCATCGGACCAAGTCTGATATACGACATATAATGGTCTCAACGGATTTTACTAACCGACCTGTGTTAGTAAATCTTGACCAGGAACTTAATTTAAGAATATACAACTTATAGTGACACTTCCCAATATCAATTACAAACTATGTTGTAACTGCGCACTGCGTTGTAAATCCTGGGGTCTTTGTCTAATATATATACATATCACTAAACCAGATTTTGTTTCAATCTAATCGAAATTAGATTGAATACATATATAAAATACAAGAGGTGCTACCATTTAAATTAGTAATATTATGGAAAAATGTATTACTCGTATTCATGAATCGGACATAAATACGATCCGGATTGGCGCTCAGAGCACCAACCCTAACAACCTTTCATATACAAACATTCTAGAAATACGTACCTTGTACAAATCTAAGTACCAACTCATCACTAAACTATTCACATACACACATTACAAATACAAGTCTTGTGCAATCAATCTTATCCTTCATTCAAACCATCAAAACATAAGGTAACCTCTTTAATCTCATTTTCTTTTTCAAAATAACTCTTTTCATGAGAATAAAACAAAAGTATTCGAAAACATCATAAAACTAATCAAACATCCAATGTCTAAGTCGCGTGCTCTGACCGGACAATGAACTAAGCAAGCTCATGTCAACATAGGGTAGTGGGCCAACTATTTTCCGATGGTCAGGACCCCATATCAAGCACGACAAAGGTTTTAAAACTAAAACTGTTATCAAGTTTCGTGACAGAAACATATCATTAAACGCCTCAGTGAACGCATAATGAAAGATCATAAAACACAAAAACATGCATCAAACGCTGAGACAAAAATATATCATATCATATCTCATCAAAAGCTCATATCATGTCAGAAGCAAAAATCAAATGCTTTCCAAACATATCTTTTTAAGAAGTGAATCTTTTTGAAAACAACTTTTGGAAATACTTTTTCAGAAAAACTATGAAACAAAAGAATCCAAAATATATTGGAAAACCTCAGTAAACGGAACCAAATTCCAAAATCAATACCATCGTAAATCCGTATCTAACATCCATGAACCAACTCAACTGGACGAACATATCAAACTTCCAACGCCTGGGTCGCGCGCACTGATCGGTTGAAGAACGAAACAAGAAGATGTCGATAGAGTAGCAGGGCAGCCATTTTCTGATGGTCAGAACCCCATGAGTTATCTGAATCATTTCGTAAAAAATCCTTTGAAATCATAAAATCAAAATATTAAAATATAAAACAACTTATCATAAGTAACTGAAAAAGAAGTATCCACTCACGTCAGAAATATCACATACCACGCATCAACTCCGTCATCCATTGATGAATAACGCTCAAATTTCAAAACAATCACATTATGCCACTAATCTATACATCAATAACATACCTCCAACTTAACATATATATACATATATCAATAACATAGGATTCAATCATAGTTGTACCAAACCATCCAAACACGTGGCTATAACCATTCGAAACCCATGGTGGTTTAGTCAACTTAAGTTATACATATACATATATATCTGCTATGAAACAATCATGCTTACAATTAATTATACATCAAATATTTATCGCATGAAATATTTACCTGGCCATACGAACACTTTTGATCATAGTCAAATCTGTCAAAATAAACGAAAATAAGCGGTTAAAATCGGTATTATGTGAAAATCTCAGCCCAATTATATAAATTTTCAGATCTTATTGAATCACCCAAATAAAGTCTCTTTATAAAATTTTCAATTTCATTACTCATAACACATCCAATATAACACGTTCGTAGCAATAGATTCCATTTCCAGCTAAAATTCAAAAAACCTTCCGAAAAGTTTGAAAATATTGCGGACGAATTTGAAATTTTTCAGGACTTTCTCGTTCTAATCGGAACATATTTAATACTCCTATTACATCATCATGCATTGTTATATGCCAATTCAGTAGCCTAAATATGCAAATTACATGTTTTCAGAAAGTCTTCCGTAAAAACTTTTGATAACACTATGGAAGGATCCTAAACCCTCCAAAACTTTTCTAAATCATCTATACATTTTCATACCATCATAATTAACTCATATCTATTATTTTGTTCATCATATCACACATACGTACGAAATCCTATTTAATCAGAAACTCGCTAATCCTATCGGATTGATCTAATTCATTTCTATTTCACCATAATTCTACCAATAACACAATTTCGATACATTTTAACTTATCCCACTCAATACAAGTCAATATATTACTTTACGACACTATTGGAAGTATTCGAATATAAAATGAGAAACTTGAAAAAAGTGAATTTTACCGGGATGTCTTACCGAGAGTTAGAGGGCATATACATATTCACAATACTCCCACGAACGTGCTCTGTGGTCGAAATTCAATTTGGAGCACTGACCAACGTGGGCCCTATCGAATAATTCGTTTTTGCTTCATTAGTAGGCAACCAAACACTGATCAAAGAAATTGTTGCCAACATCTTGTAGTACTCTTTGAGAGCTTTGATTTGGTATATGGTTTTTCCCGTGAAGCCAAAGGAATAAGCCAAATCAGAGCAAGACAAGTTGTGATTTCTCCATGCGATTCCTACCACAACTCACCGCCACAGCTTGATCGGCGCCCACGAGAAGCACCCATTTGGTCGAATGATTCTGGCCTCATCGTCTCGCCTCATCGGAGATGCCCCCACCGATCAGCGCTCCTCCCTCTCTCCTCCACACGTAATACAGTAAACGTGTATGTGTATATCACTATTAGGCCATCTAATAATTTCAGCTAAAATGGTATTTTTATAGGCAATTTTAGAATTTGCAAAAAGAGTACAGCGAATATTGCACTTTAGTCCATTGTATTGGACTAATTTAAAAATCTAAGAAATTAAGGCACTTCTGGTGTGAATTTCATAAAGTGTTCAACACAAAAAGTTTTTATTTCAGAAAATTGAGTCCAACGATTAAAAAATCATCTCAAATAGAGTTTGTTTACTATATTTATAATCGAAATAATAAATTTCTCCGTATAAAATAATATACGCAATTCGTGTAATCGATTTTTCCGAATTAAGCGATTTCCAATGTAATAAATTTCCACTTAAAAAATTATGACCTATTATTCCACTCTTATTCCCCAATATCATCTAGTTCCGAGACCTAAGTTTTGATCCGGAAACGTTCCAAAATTATTTCGAAAAATCAGGATATTACACCCATCATCCCCTAACTTCAAAAATTACAATTTTATCATTCAGTATTTGTATTATTTCTTCTATTTTATTTTTTTAATACTAAAAATATTTAAAAAAATCTAAATAACCTTATAGGAAATTATATTATTTTATTCATTAATGAAATTATTTTTAGTTACATTTTAACTTAAATTTTATTATTTTTTTATGGTGAGGCTATTTGCACTATAAAATATACTCGGAACACTCTTTTATTTGTATACTATTTGGGGAAAAATCAAGCATATGTAGAAGGACTAATAGAAATACGACACGTGGACTGTTTCAGAATCTGCCATCAACAACTACATTCAAACTTTGAACCCAGTGTCTATCGATTGATCTTGAACAACATCATAGGCTGATTCCAGAGTCTTCCGTCAGAGACTTATTTAAGAGTCATTTATCTGATTTCAGAGTCCCACATAAAAGGTTGATTTTGGACTCCGAACTCAATGTCTACCGTCATGGTCACATTTTGAGGACCCGCCGCCAAGACCTTCGCCTCAGGCACATTCTCAAGGAAGTAAGATAAGGATCAAAAAAGGAATTAGCCGGAAATATTAGCTCATTCATTATGGGAATCGCAGAAATAAGGAAGATGATAGCCAAATAAATTACTTTCCATTTCTTGTAAATGATTAACTGTCCAGAATAGAGAGACTATTGGGATTAGGCTGATTAATTAGGAATGTGAACATTACCAATCTTGATTTCCTTGTAATGAGAAAGTTATAAATAATAAGGTGATCTTCCCAGAAAATGGATGGATTTCTTCTGGTTTAATAAAAAAATAAGGAGAGCTTTTTGCCTACTATTTTTTATTATTCAATTTTTTTATTTGTGAAATTTCTTGCATAAACAATTGGCACCGTCTGCAGGAAAACGATCTTCATTTTTACAAAGAACGATCAGAATAAAAAACCATGTACACCATTAGTTCGTCACATGTAGGTCACTCGATCTGAAATCATAAGAAAGATGGCCCCAAGAAAAAAAGAATCCAGAATCTATATTTCGGCTGCTCACTAGGAGAAAGAAATATCCAACCATCCGATACTTACAATGGATATCTTGGCGATAAGGAACGAGGTCATTAAACAAATGGAGGAACAGATGCAGACCATGGAGAAGTAGTTCCAAAAATAGATGCATGCCATACATCAAGAAAACCATGCGCTGAAAGCTTAGATCTAAGAGGTCGTGCCAGAGGTACAGACCAGAGCAGAAGGCCTGCTGAAGGTGACGGAGAACAGGTCCAGAATGTCTCAAATTGCTGTGATTACGATTACAGAGAGAGGTAACTAAAGAAACAAGAACAGAGAGATGAGACCGCATGATAAACAAGAGAGGTCAGTGCCTCAAGAGATGCTGAAGATGGATAGAGATATGATTTAGAGCCTAAATGGACAAAATAGGAAGACACTGAATTGATGTACGAGTTCACCCTCTCACAAGAACAAATCTTCCATAAAATAAAGGATATGGGTCTGCTAAGGGAACCACAACCGATGAAAGTACCAAAGGAATTCCGTGATAAGGGGCTGTATTATGAGTTCCACAGGAATAAAGGGCACACTACCACCAGTTACAAGAACTTATACCACCATATAAGAGCGATTATTAAGAAAAGGAAGCTCTTGGAGTATTTGAAGAAGAAGAAGAGCACGTTGAAGGCCGAAGCTCTACCCTGGGAAGTGAACTACCAACATCATCAGCGCCTGAAGCAGAGGCAAGGGTCTGAAGCATAACCTAGCTATACAACATGAGGGTTTGAGGCATGTCTCCTATGTTGGAATGAACTCAAAGTTTTAATATGATATCTTTGTACTATATGATTTGCCTATTTAAATGTTTTCATATACTTACTATTTCATCACCCCGATTATAATTTTCAAAGTGGCAGAGGTAAAATCCTGAATATCATAAAAGAGGTCTGACGCATGGTTTAAAGAACCTATCAGGGCCTAAGAATTCCAAGAGGAATTTGACGTATGGTTTAAAGAACCTGTCAGAACCTATAAGTTCAAAAGAGAAATCTAATACTTGGTTTAAAGAACCCGTCAGAACCTAAGAATTCCAAAGAGGAATATGAAAAACTGGTTTAAAGAACCCGTCAGAACCCAAGAATTCAAAAGACATAGCCTGACACATAGTAGAAGTACACGTCAAAGCCCGAGAATTCAAAAGACAAAGCCTCACGCATAGTAGAAGTACATGTTAGAGGCCAAGAATTCAAACGAAAAAGCCTGACGCATGGTAGAAGTACCTGTCAAAGCTTGAGAATTCAAAAGACATAATCTGACACCTAGTTTAGAGAACCCGTCAGAGCCTGAAGCATGGTAGAAAAACCCATAAGAATGTGAGAATCTAAAAAGACGGATCTGACATAAGGAAGAAAAACCTGTTAGTATATGAATTGATAAATGTAAAGTTTGAGTGATTCAAAATACTTGTTTCTGTTTCTTTCTTATATAATCTTTGAATATGCGATTTGAATCTATATGAAAAGTCACAAGTTATTTATGGAACTATTTATTGATTAGCTAATGTGAACTAACAATAGCATGAAACATAACAAGGCTTACAAAAATCATTTTTAATGGTTGAGTATTTGTAGGAAAGAGTGAAGACTAAAAATGGAAAGATTAAAGCCTAACTGAAGTTTTGAGAAAGTGTTGATTTTTCGATCAACATGATGATGTGGCAGCTGACTAGGCATGATGACGTGGAAATTGACTAGACTTTGTTAGATAATATAATGGTACAAGAAGATAAGTTTAGGATATCAACTGCATGACATTAAGGCGTGAATGTCAAGACCTGAATGTCGCAATCAGGTCAGGGCGTGAATATTCAAGTCAAGTCAGGAGCTGACATCAAGTCAGGATCATAAGGGAAAGATAGAGTTAAAACCTTTATGTCATGTCAGGACCACGATGGCAAAGACAGAATCAGTTCTGTATATCGGGATCAGGACCGCGTCAGCAAGCCAAGGTCAAAACCACGAGAAAAATACATAAAGATGCAAGTCCCAACCAGGTACTAAGAATTCTTGAACTCGTTTGAAGAATCTTGAATCCAGAGCCTATCCTTTGAAGCCTTCTTAGCATAAGCGCAAGCTTTCTTATGCCTCGTATGTAACAACCGATAGTTTTACTACTGCCTACAGTGATATCGTTACGTATGAGATGAAGACATGTAAAATAAATTAGGATGTGACTCAAATATGCTCATGGAATGACTTTGGAGATGATCGGTAAATTTCTTGAAGCCCCGGGATAAGACTGTACTGTGTTTCATTTGGCCTACCCATGATATTTGGGGCGTAAATTTTCATACGATCTCCAATTTTCATGAGTTTTATATTTTCGGAAAGCTGAGATCGAGACCTACAACTTCCACGTTGAATAGTTTTCCAAAATAGGACCAGAATTGGATCAAAAATATAAGTTAAAATTCAGATGAATAGTGATTTCGAACCCAAATGATAAAATCTCAAAATTTCTCCATTTTTCTACACCCTTCTACACTCTTCCTTATATCATTTAAGTCCCCCTATATAAAGGGCTTACTATTCACAAATCAAAAGAAAAGTTTAGGGAAACAAAATAGAAGAAATACCGTGAGAAAGAGAAAAGAAGAAGAAGAAGAGAAGAAAAGAAGAAGAAGAAGAGGAAGAAGAAAAAAAGAAGAAGAGGAAGAAAAGAAATGGAGAAAAGCTTCGCAATCCTTGGAAAGTTTAGGAAGTGTAGAAAACCAAGAAGAAAAAGGTAAGAAACTCAAAACCCAAATTTTAAATAACTTGCAATTTGATTGTTTGGAAGATTGTGGTGAATTAGTGACTTGAATTAATAAAGTTTGGGTAGTTTTGTGTTGATAAAATGGGTGTTTGGGTAGTTTTGGAATTGTTATTCAAGATTATTGATTTTGTAAGAATGATGAAAATTGATGTGTTTGATATTAGGAGTGTATTATATTGATGAATTAGATGGTATATATTTACTTATGGATGTGTTGTAGAAGTAGAATTTGATTTGGGTTATGAGAGTTTGGATTTTGGGGACTGATTCGGCAGGCAGAATCTGCCCATGAAGACGACGGCGCGTCGCGACGTGCGGCTTGTGTCGCGTCGCGACGCGACCACCAGAATTGGGAATTTTTTTTTAGGAGATGCAACGTGTAACCGAAAATATGGATTTCTGTTTTACATTTCATTTGAGGAATGAAAAGGTTCTAATAAGAAAATCCGATTAGATTAAGGGAATTTATTTAATTATGAATCGTATTTTATAACCGTTGTGATGAGGCCCAAGATGCAGCCCATGATGGACGGACCGCCACAGTACAAGTTCCAGAAGGTACAATCACGAGGTCTCGATCTAAGAAGATCCATAAAGCTATGCATGGATTCATACAGAAGATGGTATCTGACTATTATGTACTTCTACTTCATTGAGTATGGGCTTGACCCTGGACGAACCCAAGATGGTGAATCTTATTTAGGCCTATTCTATTATAGTTATTTGACATTTGTTATTCTTTTATTTAGGGCTTGACTTTTGTTTTATTTCGGCCCGTTATTTACGTTTGACTATTTTCTTTAGATTATTATTTTATGTTTGGGAATTAGGTTAAGTGTGCAAGGGTTTGCACGTGGGGATAACTTAGCTTAGTTTTAGGATACATGCCTATTGGTGTGTGGGTAGTTTCGTTTTATCCTTGTGGGTTAGGGTTTTGGTTGCAGTCTCCTTATAAAAGGATAACTCTTTGATTATGTTTGACAACTCTATTTCAATAAAAATATTTCATCAATTCGCGAGCATTGAGATCCTCAATTTGTTCTCACTGGTTTTGGCTTATCAAAGGACTACTAACCCTTTGTGGCGCCCCTATTAGCACTCTAGGTTTCTGTTGCTTGTTCTTCAGAGGTTTAGAGTTTCTTATCCGAACTGTCTTGGTTTTTCTTGGGAACGATTTCAATCTTGTGTGGGTTTTTCTGGCTTTGTTCCAGGTAAGTTCTCATCACGTTGATTCTAATTAAGTTCCGATCATAGGATATCCACAAGAATCGTATTCTCCTTCGACCAAGGAACCAATGCCAGCCAAATTCAAACATAGTGAGTGGACACTCTTCTTTAAAACTAATTTTTATTTTTGCTTCAGACTTACATTTTACGCTTTAGGGCGTTAAAAGATTTCTTTTCAGTTATTGATTATATACAGTTATGTTTTGAGAAAGTAAAAGATTTTTTTTTTTTTACAGTTTTAAGATTTAAAGTATGATTTTCATGTTTTCAGGGCATGAGGGAAAAACTCACCCAGTATGAAACTTGAGATACAGTTGGAATTGACGGATACAGATGACATGTGCACATGTAGAGCCAGGATGATGGCATATGATCATGTACCTAGACTTCAGTTCAGAGCTTGGGTGGTAGCATAGATCCGCACCCCAGTTCTAGTTTGTGGCTATGCCCAGTTGAGTCGTTTTCCTGGGCATAGAGCACCACCAGTTACAGAGACGCCCAATTGAGTCATTTTCCTTGGCGTAGAGCAGTATCAATTTCAGAGATGACCAGTTGAGTCGTTTTCCTGGGCATAGAGCACCACCAGTTTCAGAAACCCGGTTGAGTTATTCCCGGACACGTCCAGTTGGGTTGTTTTCCTGGGCGTAGAGCACCAGAGATATCTTTTTCAGAAGTTTTCAGAAAAATATTTTCAGATAAAAGAATAGTATGGTTTTCAAGAAAGTTTTCAGAAACATAGTTTTTCATATAAAAGATGTTTTTGGAACCTTGGTTTTGAAACTAAAAGTTTTTATATTAGTTTTTAGTTTTTGTCCACTCACTTAAATCGTATAGCGATGTAACCCCCACCCCAGTATTGTATCTTGCAGGGTTCTCGGAGGGCAAGCTCATGAGGACGGATACTGATGCAGTAACTAGGGATGGAGTCCACCAGTATGAGTCAAAGACATAGTCAGAGTCCAGTTATGGTCAAGTGTGAGTATTGTATAAGTCATGGTCGTGTGTAGCCAATGTAAAACGGGTATTATTGAATACATTAATTAAACATTGAGTTTGTTTTCTTTGTTTTGAGTTGAGCTACGATCCCACATAAATTACAGTCATATATATAAATTTATATTAGTTTCCATTATGGTTATATAGTCAGAGGCTTATGGGGTTAATACTGTTATCCCCTACCGGTAATATCTCACAGATCAGAGATGTTATATCGTAGTCCTAACAACACCATGAATACCAACTCTTGCCGCTCCTCTCAGCAGAACAACCTGACTCCTTATCAGTTTCGGGAGAAAGATAATATTCTTCAGAATGATAGACAGTTAGAAGAGCCTCCGAAGCAAGAGCATGACCTACTAAAACATGACCTACTTAAAAGGTTGAAGGACCTTCTGAAGGTCGGGATACCACTGGCAAAGGAACAAGAGAAGGTTTTGTAATAGGAGCAGACAGGGCTAGAGGAGCAAGATAAGTCCAGAGCTGAAAAATCTCCATCTCATAAGCCAGCAGATCAGAACTCTCAGAAGCAACGTCCTAACTAGCTGCCTATGAAGAACAAGCCAACACCGTATCCTCAGAAGGAACTACCACTCTTATAAGGGTAAGAGGAGACTCACGTCATCTTAGGGGCGTACGACAACACACAGAGACTCTACAGCACCCGAAAGCAAAGCTGGGTCAAGATCATCAGGGCCATTTTGGCAGGACCCATCTTCAGGTTCTCTGGCGTGACTTTCCTAACCAAGTCTGGATATTTTGATAATTGAAATTCGGAAAGATAATTTATTTCCTCCATTTTCCTCTCAAAATGAAGCAAAAAATGGGGAATATTTGGGGAAAAATCAGGCATATACAAAAGGACCAATAGAAATATGACATGTGGACTGGTTTCAGAATCTACCGTCAACAACTTCCTTCAAACTCTGAACTCAGTGTCTACCGTCAGACTTTATCGTCAGGATCATGCTTTCAGGACCTACCGCCATGACTTTCACCTCAGGCCCATAAAATAATTATTATAAATGCGTAATAATTTCTCCATCTAACACTGTATAATAATATGACAACATTATTATAGGCAGCACGAATTAAGGAATCAAATCAAAAAGTGACAAATTCGTATTTGAATCCTAAATTTAGGATGCATATTCAATTTACTTGAAGACATGAGATCATTGAGCTACTAGTCTCAATGTTTTTTGTATAATAAGATGGCAGCATTATTATAGGCAACACGAATTAAAGAATATCCTAAATTTAGGATTCATATTTAATTTGTTTAATAAACAAACAAACAATAAGTGATTCTAAATTTATATTCGATTTATTTAATAAATTAATCATATTGATTCATTTTTTGAACGAATCATTTTTTTAAAATTTATATTTTTTTAAAATTTATATTTTTTTAATGCGAATCAAATCGAATTAAATAAGTGAATGCTGATCCTTTATCACTTGTGGGCGCTTCCAAATAATTGGTCAACTTATATAGCTAAAGTAAAGAGACCACAAGAGCTTAATAGGAGGATCCAATAATAAAAGAACAATATTATCTCCGCTTTTTCTTCCACTTGTGGTGCAATAAGCATCTCGTCTTTTTTTTTTTAATCATTATTTTCTACAAGCATCTCATCCTCTTAACTTCTTTTTATATATATAATGAATGTTTCACAAATGGAGAACTAATTCTACAAAGATTCTTTCAGTCTCCAACAAGTAGAATATATTGCAGTATAAAATAAAGCTTGGTCCTTGACCACCGGTAATGCTGGTGTTAGAGAAGTAAAATTTGCTTGATAGTATTTAAAATTATAATAATTTTTTAAAAATTAATTTTTTTTTTGAAATTTTTAGATAATAAATCCAAAAATATTTATTAAATAGTATTTTCAAACTGACCAATAATTTCACTTTCACGGAAAAGAAAAGGTTAATAAATAAGATTTAAAAACCTAATACTAGTAAAATAAGATTTAATTAATTGAGACACTCATAAGTAACGCAGATCAAGACTTACCAACAAAAGTTCATAGTGGACTAGAAACAAGAACCCGAAAATGAGAAAATCTAACTTGACACCTTAGCTCGAATATCATGTTAAAGAAATTATTTGACCTAAAGATTTAAGCTGTTAGATAAGTGTCCAAAAATAATATTGAAAACAAATATTAACTGTCAGGATTAAACAATAAGACTTAAGCAAAGGATTTAAGATTTAGTTATCAGGTCCTAAGTTCGAATTCAAGAAATGTATTTTTTACAAGAACATGAGGCAGTCAAGAGTTTTATCTGCTCCGCTTAAACCCGATCAGATGATTTAACTGTGGAGTTTCAAAAAAAAAAAAACGGTGCTAATATTTCCAGCCAACGTATTTTCCAACGACACCGCACCAATAAAGTAATTATCAATAGGTCCTTGTTGTTTGTCTGAATTTTAAATAAATTAATGGTTTACACAAATAATTAATTAACTGCTTTCTAAGATCGCT
>SKCR01035075.1:0-12868 GCA_019454045.1 Zanthoxylum bungeanum
TGACAAAAAATATGTAATAATTCATACATTTATATTGTATACATCATACATAAAATAGGTTTATATTATATATTTAAGAAATAAAAAAGAAATTTTTTGAGTGAAGAATGAATTATATATTTATATTATTATATATTAATTATTAATTTTTTCCTTAAGCTCGCGCCCGGGTTTTTGGGTGTAAGCCTGACTTAGGTGCTTTCAAATTAAATCTCTATATTTTCAAAATTAAGGTTAAAATCATAAATGTGAGTTTCATCACAAAGTCACATAACCCGACTGAGGTCCAATACCATCGACCTGAAGACAAAAACCTCATAAAACCATAATCCATTCATTCTCCTGCACAGCAAACCAAAACGACACATCTTTATGTGATTTCTTTTGGTCACACGAAAATATATATATATTTTTTTCATTTGAATTACAAATAAAAAATTGTATTTAATTGGTTTTAAATAATAATGACTCTTCAAAGCAACTTTTCACTCCCATTTAAACCTCAATTGTTATAAAGTTAAAATATAATATTCTAAGCTTCTTCTTCATTACATTCTAATTTTTTTTTAAAGTTCTCTTATCAGTGTGGCAATGGGCCAGACTCAGATTTATCAGTCCAGAAATGAGTGTTCAGGCCCGAGTGCGGAAAAAACTCAAACAGAACTATTATCGAGCCGAGCCGGACCGCCCTGCTAGGCCTTAGGCTTGGAATTTATCCCACCTAGTATTTTTGTATTTTTTTTACAAAAAAACTGTAAAATTCATACATTTATATTGTATACATCATACATCAAATAAGTTTATATTATATATTTAAGAAATAAAAAGAAATTTTTTGAGTGGAGAATGAATTATATAATTATATTATTATTTATTAATTATTAATATTTTTCCTTAAGCTCTCACCCGGGTTTTTAAGTCTAAGTCTGACTTAGGTGCTTTCAAATTAAATCTCTATATTATCAAAATTAAGGTTAAAATCGTAAATTTGGGTTTCATCATGTGAGTTCCATTTTTATTGGCATGTGTCCGTGACAAATCAAGTTCAATTGAGTTGTAATCTTTCATGAAGATCTTTGTGCAATTGGACTGGTTTCTGGCTGCTGTGCATCAGACATGCGTTCGTGGTGCGTTCGTTGCAGTGTTCGAACGAGTGGCGTTGGTGCTGCGTTCGTAATTGGGTTCGAACGTGTGGAGTTAGTGGCACGTTCTTTATTGGGTTCGAACGGGAATTCCAGAGAGCAAATGTTCGAGTCTCGTTCTTGTTGGGTTCGAACGAGATCATTCCAGAGAGTTCACGTTCGTTGTGCGTTCGATTGACGTTCGAACGAGTCTTCACAGAAAGGGCGCGTTCGTGTAGCGTTCTAGTAAGCGTTCGAACGCGACTGCGATCTGAACGCGTTTTTGGCCTGCAAAACCCTAGGTTTTCACCCTACCTATAAATATAACCCTTAGCCGCCATTCTCATCAGTTGAAGCATATTTCTCTTGAGCCAAATACTCTCAAAGCTTTCAACTCTCTTTGATTTCACCTTGAAGACTCTTTGAATCTTATGTCTTCTTTGTTAATGGTGAAATCCATTCTTTGATAAACCTTCAACACAACATAACCCAAAATCCATAATCCTTTAGAGTTTTATAGGAGGAGTTTTGGTAGTCGGAGTTCCGGCATTCAAGGTGAACAATCTACTCAGAGACTTCAGAGGTTCTGAAGAAAACCGTGGGTCGCGGCTGAGGAGTTGCCTTGAGTTCTTGCAGTATAGAGGTACTTGAGTCGGTGGAGTTGCCACCATAGGTCTTGACCATCGCTGTAAGTTTTTCTCGATATAGTGGATTGGGCTGGTAGCCGATATACCCGGAGTGGTTTTTTACTCGGAAGAGTTTTCCACTTCGTCACCAAAATTACTTGTGTTGATTTTGTGTGATTTGATTATATTTGCTACTTTAATTATTATTATTGTTTTTATATTTGCAGCATATTTTATTTATTTGTTATTGTGGTTGCCTGTTAATTTGCCTGTTGCAATTCCATAGTAGCAGTAACAGGACTTGTCCTGCTTATTGTCTGTAATTCCGCATAGGGTCAGAACTGAGGATAACCTCGAATTTTCAATTGGTATCAGAGCCTGAGCTCGATCCTTGACCCATTAGCTATGGAGCGTAGTCAACCCTTAAATTGTCCGCCATTTTTTGATGGCACGGAGTATTTGCATTGGAAGGTTCGCATGAGAGCTTTCATTAAGTCCTTAGATGAGAGGGTCTGGATGACTGTTGAATACGGGTGGAAACCTCCCGTTGTTACTGTTGATGGGGTCACTTCCCCTAAAGACAAATTGACTTGGACCAAGGACGAATTTGATGCTAGCAATAGGAACAGCAAAGCTGTTAATGCCATACATGGTGCTGTCTGTTCTGCTGAGTTTAGGAGGATCTCAATGTGTGAGATAGCCAAGGATGCTTGGGATATCCTGCAGACTGTGCATGAGGGCACATTGTCTGTTAAAAATAATAGACTCCAGGATTTAGCCACTAGGTTTGAGGTCGCCAGAATGAAAGAAGATGAGACCTTTGATGAGTTTTATGCTGAGATTAACGACATTGTTAATTCTAGTTTTAACCTAGGTGAGACTATTCCTACCAGTAGGATAGTTAGGAAAATCCTGAGATCCCTACCTGATAAGTTCCTACCCAAAATCACCGCCATCGAGGAAAGCAATGACCTCGATCAGCTTAATTTAGATGAGCTCGTAGGAAAATTGCAGGTTTATGAGAGAAAGCTTCCTGGTTATAGAGAGCCAAAAATGTTTGCGATGAAAATCGCTAAGGAAGTTGTGCATGATACGTCTGGTGATGGTGATACCATCACGGATCGTGATTTGGCCTTGTTTGCAAAGAAGTTTAAGAAATTTCTTAAACTTAAGAAGAGTGGCCATAACAGTAATAGGGATAGGGAAGATAGACCTAAAGAGAATAGGCATATCAGGAGTGAGTCTAGAGAGGATAGGGATAGTAGATCCCGTGGTGCCCAATGCTATGAATGTGAAGGATATGGGCACGTTAGATCTGTGTGTCCCACATACCTTAGGGTTAAAGGCAAGAAAGCCATGGCAGCATCTCCTAGTGATTCAGAAGGTGGTTATTCTTCTGATAAGTCTCCTAAAGGCAAGAAAAATTTTATTGCCTTTACTGCTAGTGTGACTGGTGAGAGAGAGATTGTGGTTAATGATGATGATTCAGAAGTCTCTCTTGATGAGTCTGTAGATGAGGAAAGTCTTCAGGTAGCTTATGTTGAACTGTTTAATGAGAGTTTAGCTATTAAGAAGACTAACATAGAGGTCAATAAAAGGCTGAAAGTTGTTGAGCTAGAAAAGAATGAAGCTCAAGCCAAATTTGAGCAGAGCCTTTTGATGGTAGATGACCTGGAGGAGAGAAATAGAGGTCTAATTAATAGGGTCCAAATATTAGAAACTGAACTTGAAGATACTAGAACCCAATTGTCTGTATTTTCTAGTGAGAATAAAAATGTGGACCGTATGTTAGGAATTATTTCTGAGCCTAACTGTGAGAAGGCTTCTTCTTCCAAAGCTGTGTCTGTTGCAGCTAAACGTGACTTAGGCAAGAAACATGTTGAGTGTAGTCATGTTATTCCTCCATTTATTCCTCGTCTTGTGACCCAACCTCGATCTAGAGGTATTGTGGGTAAACCTCGCTCTCATCCGAGGTTTGTGCCTGTGTGCCACCATTGTGGCAAGGCGGGACACATTAGGCCTAAGTGCTTCATGCTTCACAAGCAAAAGAAGAGGCCTAAAAAAGTGTCACCTAGATTTGACTCTTCAAATCTAGCTTCTCAAGTTTCTGCACTAACCAAACAAACTCAATTCTTGAGTGAGAAACTTGCTTTGTTGTCTGGGAACTCTCATGTGGAAGAGGCTCCTAGAAAGGTTTGGGTGAGGAAGCAAGATGAATTCCCATCTTCCTCTGCGTGTCCTGATGGACATTATGAGAGTACACTTCGGTGTAACTCTGCTTGAAAGATGCATTTTATTTTCCCATTGCATGTGTGTGTGCGTGTGTTTTATGTTTTTGCACGTTTACTTTGTTTTCATTTCACAGCATATGGGGTGTGGTGTGTGTCTTGTTTTTTGTTATATGTCCCTTGGTATATAGGATGGAAACTCGGACATAAATTTCATAGCCGATTCCGAATGGACGGTAGTATGATCTGCACTCGGGATACAACTCCACGTACCATTGGATGTTTTACAAGCTGTTTTGTGTCTTTATTTTTTTTGTGCTTTAAAACTGAAAAAAAAAATTTATATATTTTGAAAAAGACCAAAATATTTTTATGGCTTGTTAGAGCATGAATAGCATGTGCATGTGATCCTGGTATGTAAGATATATGATTATGCATGTATGATATGCTATTATTTTTCTTGATGCTCTATATGCATAAGTGTGTGTGATAAAAACCTTTGGTATATCATGTGCTTGCACCTCACATACACGTTTTTATTTTGTCAAGGCTTGGTCGCATGTATGAGTTTTTGGAATGGCAATCTAATCTCTTCCATGCTTTGTTTGCTTAATAGTGTGACCTTTGACTAGTTGACCTTGCTATCCCCTTGTAAAAGCAAAAAAAAAAAAAAAAAAAAAAAAAATGAGACTCAAGTGCAAAAGAGCCAAAATGGCCAAATTCAAAAGATAAGGGCAAAAACCCTTCACTCGAAAGAGTTATTAAATATGAGCTCATGATATTTCTGGGGTAAATATTATAGCATGCAACCAATGTTGCTTATTTTCAGGTCCTAAGTGGTGCTGGGTTTGAACACCTATTTTGTGGACTTGGTTTGTTTAGAGATGGATTTCTTTGGCTGTGTCCAGCTCATAAAATAAGGTCTTAAGCCTTGATTCGTTATGCACTTTATTTTTCCACGCAAGTGCTTTATATGCTTTGGTGTTTATGTCATATGCATAAGTGTTGTATTTAGCCACTTTTAAAATGATGCATATTTTTCATGTCATAAACAGCTGAATACTGACTGGGTATCATTGTGTCAGCTTTACTTGCTGTTTCAGTCAGTTTTTGACAGGATTTTTATTTATCTCAGTATGTGCTTGTGTGTGCTTCATGTTATTGCATACCAATTTTTTCCTTTCCTGTGCACTTTTCTGAGTTGTGGTTTACTTCTTCCGTATTGATTTTGCTAACTGTATGTACCTGTTAGTGAGGGGGAGTATTTCCTGTTTGTTTATGCTCTTGCATGTGTTTTCTCCTGTTCTCCTGTTATTTTTCCTGTTTTTTTTACCCTTTGTCATTTCGTGACAAAAAGGGGGAGAGTAATATATTAAGGGGGAGAGCCTTAATATATAGGAGGGAGCCGTAGAATATCCTTTAGATATCTCCGTTTTAAGGGGAGTTAAGATTAAGGGGGAGATGGATTTCTACTTGTACATGCATGAGATTTTTACCTGCTTTATGTTTTTACTTGATTATCCCAATACTTTTCACGGTATATTGTTGTTTATGGATGTTTCAGGTAGCAGGTATGTTGCTGCGGCGGCATTAATTTCAAGACTACTTTGTTAGGTGTTAGATCGAGTCCATTTGTAATAAGTCACTGTTTTGATGGTTGACAGTTGACTATTTGCTTTTTGGGTCTATTACCGTAGTCTTTGTATTAGGTAGTGTTTTGTCACGGAATGCCAAAGGGGGAGATTGTGAGTTCCATTTTTATTGGCATGTGTCCGTGACAAATCAAGTTCAATTGAGTTGTAATCTTTCATGAAGATCTTTGTGCAATTGGACTGGTTTCTGGCTGGCTGTGCATCAGACATGCGTTCGTGGTGCGTTCGTTGCAGTGTTCGAACGAGTGGCGTTGGTGCTGCGTTCGTAATTGGTTTCGAACGTGTGGAGTTAGTGGCACGTTCTTTATTGGTTCGAACGGGAATTCCAGAGAGCAAATGTTCGAGTCTCGTTCTTGTTGGGTTCGAACGAGATCATTCCAGAGAGTTCACGTTCGTTGTGCGTTCGATTGACGTTCGAACGAGTCTTCACAGAAAGGGCGCGTTCGTGTAGCGTTCTAGTAAGCGTTCGAACGCGACTGCGATCTGAACGCGTTTTTGGCCTGCAAAACCCTAGGTTTTCACCCTACCTATAAATATAACCCTTAGCCGCCATTCTCATCAGTTGAAGCATATTTCTCTTGAGCCAAATACTCTCAAAGCTTTCAACTCTCTTTGATTTCACCTTGAAGACTCTTTGAATCTTATGTCTTCTTTGTTAATGGTGAAATCCATTCTTTGATAAACCTTCAACACAACATAACCCAAAATCCATAATCCTTTAGAGTTTTATAGGAGGAGTTTTGGTAGTCGGAGTTCCGGCATTCAAAGGTGATACAATCTACTCAGAGACTTCAGAGGTTCTGAAGAAAACCGTGGGTCGCGGGCTTGAGGAGTTGCCTTGAGTTCTTGCAGTATAGAGGTACTTGAGTCGGTGGAGTTGCCACCATAGGTCTTGACCATCGCTGTAAGTTTTTCTCGATATAGTGGATTGGGCTGGTAGCCGATATACCCGGAGTGGTTTTTTACTCGGAAGAGTTTTCCACTTCGTCACCAAAATTACTTGTGTTGATTTTGTGTGATTTGATTATATTTGCTGCTTTAATTATTATTATTGTTTTTATATTTGCAGCATATTTTATTTATTTATTTGTTATTGTGGTTGCCTGTTAATTTGCCTGTTGCAATTCCATAGTAGCAGTAACAGGACTTGTCCTGCTTATTGTCTGTAATTCCGCATAGGGTCAGAACTGAGGATAACCTCGAATTTTCACATCACAAAGTTATATAACCCGACTCAGGTCCAATACCATCGACATGAAGACAAAAACCCCTTAAAACCCTAATTCATTCGTTCTTCTGCAAAGCAAACCAAAACGACAAACATAACTAAATCCGACAACAAACCGAGCAAGATGAAGTCGAAAAAGAACAAGAGCAGTAGCCTAAGGGCGGTATCCATGAAGAACAAATCTACTAAAAAAAGTTAAAATATAATATTTTAAGCTTCTTCTTCTTTTTACATTCTATTTTTTTTCAGTTCTCTTATCGGTGTGGCAATGGGCCGGACACGAATTTATCAGTCCAGAAATGAGTGTTCAGGCCCGAGGGTGAAAAAAACTCAGAAAGAACTGTTATCGAGCCATGCCGAACCGCCCTGCTAGTGCTTAGGCTTGGAATTTATCCGGCCTGGTATTTTTGTATTTTTTTATAAAAAATCTGTAATAATTCATATATTTATATTGTATACATCATACATAAAATATGTTTATGTTATATATTTAAGAAATAAAAAGAAATTTTTGAGTGCAGAATGAATTATATATTTATATTATTATTTTTTTATTTTTAATTTTTTTCCTTAAGTTTGTGCTCGGGTTTTTGAGTGTAAGCCTGACTTAGGTGCTTTCAAATTAAATATATGTATTATCAAAATTAAGGGTAAAATCGTAAATGTGGGTTTCAACACAAAGTCACATAACCCGACTCAGGTCCAATACCATCAACCAGAAGACAAAAACACCTTAAAACCCTAATGAATTCGTTCTTCTGCAAAGCAAACCAAAACGACAAACATGACTAAATCCGACAACAAACCGAGCAATAAGAAGTCGAAAAAGAACAAGAGCAATGGCCCAAGTGCGGTATCAATGAAGAACAAATCTACTAAAAAAAGTTAAATTATAATATTCTAAGCTTCTTCTTCATTTTACATTTAAATTTTTTTTTTTTTAAAAGTTCTCTTATCGGTGTGGAAATGGGCCGGACACGGATTTATCAGTCCAGAAATGAGTGTTCAGGCCCGAGTGCAGAAAAAACTCAGAAAGAACTGTTATCGAGCCGGGCCGGACCGCCCTGCTAGGGCTTAGGCTTGAAATTTATCCGGCCTGGTATTTTTGTATTTTTTTACAAAAAATATGTAATAATTCATACATTTATATTGTATACATCATACATAAAATAAGTTTATATTATATATTTAAGAAATAAAAAGAACTTTTTTTAGTGAAGAATGAATTATATATTTATATTATTATTTATTAATTATTAATTTTTTTCTTTAAGCTCGCGCCCAGGTTTTTGGGTGTAAGCCTGACTTAGGTGCTTTCAAATTAAATCTCTATATTATCAAAATTAAGGTTAAAATCGTAAATGTGGGTTTCATCACAAAGTCACATAACCCGACTCAGGTCCACTACCAAGGACTTAAAGACAAAAACCCATTAAAACACTAATTCATTCGTTCTCCTGCAAAGCAAACCAAAACGACAAACATGACTGAATTCGACAACAAACCGAGCAAGATGAAGTCGAAAAAGAACAAGAGCAATGGCCCAAGGGCGGTATCAATGAAGAACAAATCTACTAAAAAAAAGTTAAGACATAATATTCTAAGCTTCTTCTTCATTTTACATTTTAATTTTTGTTTTAAAAAAAAAAAGGTTCTCTTATTAGTGTGGCAATGGGCCGGACCCGGATTTATCCGTCCAGAAATGAGTGTTCATGCCCAAGTGCAGAAAAAACTCAAACGGAACTGTTATCGAGCCGGGCCGGATCGCACTGCTAGGGCTTAGGCTTGGAATTTATCTGGCTTGGTATTTTTTTACAAAAAATCTGTAATAATCCATACATTTATATTGTATACATCATATATAAAATAAGATTATATTATATATTTAAGAAATAAAAAGAAATTTTTTGAGTGAAGAATGAATTATATATTTATATTATTATTTATTAATTATTAATTTTTTTCCTTAAGCTCGCGCCCGGGTTTTGGGTGTAAGGATGACTTAGGTGCTTTCAAATTAAATCTCTATATTATCAAAATTAAGGTTAAAATCGTAAATGTGGGTTTCATCACAAAGTCACATAACCCGACTCAGGTCCAATACCATCGACCTGAAGACAAAAACCCCCTAAAACCCTAATTCCTTCGTTCTCCTGCAAAGCAAATCAAAACGACAAACATGACTAAATCCGACAACAAACCGAGCAAGATGAAATCCAAAAAGAACAAGAGCAATGGCCCTAGGGCGGTATCCATGAAGAACAAATCTACTAAAAAAAATTAAATTATAATATTCTAAGCTTCTTCTTCATTTTACATTCTAATTTTTTTTTTTAAAAGTTCTCTTATCAATGTGGAAATGGGCCAGACACGGATTTATTAGTCCAGAAATGAGTGTTCAGGCCCGAGTGCAGAAAAAACTTAGACAGATCTGTAATCGAGTCGGGTCGGACCGCCCTGCTAGGGCTTAGGCTTGAAGACAAAAACCCCATAAAACCCTAATTCCTTCATTCTCCTGCAAAGAAAACCAAAACGACACATCTTTATGTGATTTCTTTTGGTCACACGAAAATATATATTTTTTTTCATTTGAATTAAAAAAAAAAATTGTATTCATTGGTTTTAAATAATAATGACTCTTCAAAGCAACTTTTCACTCCCATTTAAACCGCAATTGTTATAAAGTTAAAATATAATATTCTAAGCTTCTTCTTCATTTTACATTCTAATTTTTTTTTTTTTTGAAAAAAGTTCTATTCTCACTGTGGCAATGGGCTGGACCCGGACTTATCAGTCCAAAAATGAGTGTTCACGCCCGAGTGCGGAAAAAACTCAGACAGAACTGTTATCGAGCCGGGTCGGACCGCCCTGCTAGGGCTTAGGCTTGAAATTTATCCGGCCTGATATTTTTGTATTTTTTGTACAAAAAATCTGGAATAATTCATACATTTATATTGTATACATCATACATAAAATAAGTTTATATTATATATTTAAGAAATAAAAAGAATTTTTTTGAGTGAAGAATGAATTATATATTTATATTATTAATTTTTTTTCCATAAGCTCTCGCCCGGGTTTTTGGGTGTAAGCCTGACTTAGGTGCATTCAAATTAAATCTCTATATTATCAAAATTAAGATTAAAATCGTAAATGTGAGTTTCCTCACAAAGTCACATAACCGGACCCAAGTCCAATACCATGGACCTGAATACAAAAACCCATTAAAACCATAATTCATTCGTTCTCCAGCAAAGCAAATCAAAACGACAAACATGACTAAATCCGACAACAAACCGAGCAAGATGAAGTCGAAAATGAACAAGAGCAATGGCCCAAGGGAGGTATCCTTGAAGAACAAATCTACTAAAAAACGTTAAAATATAATATTCTAAGCTTCTTCTTCATTTTACATTCTAATTTTTTTTAAAAAAAAGTTATCTTATCCGTGTAGCAATGGGCCGGACCCGGATTTATCCGTCCAGAAATTAGTGTTCTGGCTCGAGTGCGGAAAAAACTCAGACAGAACTGTTATCGAGCCGGGCCGGACCGCCCTGCTAGGCCTTAGGCTTGGAATTTATCCGGCCTGGTATTTTTGTATTTTTTTACAACAAATCTGTAATAATTCATACATTTATAATGTATACATCATACATAAAATAAGTTTATAATATATTTAAGAAATAAAAAGAAATTTTTTGAGTGAAAAATGAAATAAATATTTACATTATATTTTATTAATTATTAATTTTTTTCTTAAGCTCGTGCCCGGGTTTTTGGGAGTAAGCCTGACTTAGGTGCTTTCAAATTAAATCTCTATATTATCAAAATTAAGGTTAAAATCGTAAATGTGGGTTTCATCACAAAGTCACATAACCCGACTCAGGTCCAATACCATCGACCTGATGACAAAAACCCCATAAAATCCTAATTCCTTTATTCTCCTGCAAAGCAAACCAAAACGACACATCTTTATGTGATTTCTTTTGGTCACACGAAAATATTTTTTTTTTCATTTGAATTACAAATAAAAAATTGTATTAATGTGTTTTAAATAATAATGACTCTTCAAAGTAACTTTTCACTCCCATTTAAACCTCAATTGTTATAAAGTTAAAATATAATATTCTAAGTTTCTTCTTCATCTTACATTCTTAATTCTTTTTTTTTTAAAGTTCTCTTATCAGTGTGGCAATGGGCCGGACTCGGATTTATCAGTCCAGAAATGAGTGTTCAGGCCCAAGTGCGGAAAAAACTCAGACAAAACTGTTATCGAGCTAGGCCGGACCGCCCTGCTAGGGCCTAGGCATGGAATTTATCCGGCCTGGTATTTTTGTATTTTTTTAAAAAAAATCTGTAATAACTCATACATTTATATTGTATACGTCATACATAAAAATAAGTTTATATTATATATTTAAGAAATAAAAAGAAATTTTTTGAATGGAGAATGAGTTATATATTTATATTATTATTTATTAATTATTAATTTTTTTCCTTAAGCTCGCTCCCGGGTTTTTGGGTGTAAGCCTGACTTTGGTTCTTTCAAATTAAATCTCTATATTATCAAAATTAAGGTTAAAATCGTAAATGTGGGTTTCATCACAAAGTCACATAACCCGACTAAGGTCCACTACCATGGACCTGAAGACAAAAACCCCTTAAAACCCTAATTCATTCGTTTTCCTGCAAAGCAAAAAAAAACGACAAACATGACTATATCCGAGAACAAACCGAGCAAGATGAAGTCGAAAATGAACAAGAGCAATGGCCCAAGGGCGGTATCCTTGAAGAACAAATCTACTAAAAAACGTTAAAATATAATATTCTAAGTTTCTTCTTCATTTTACATTCTAATTTTTTTTTTTAAAAAAAAAAGTTCTCTTATTAGTGTGGCAATGGGCCGGACCCGGATTTATCAGTCCAGAAATGAGTGTTCAGGCTCGAGTGCGGAAAAAACTCAGACAGAACTGTTATCGAGCCGGGCCGGACCGCCCTGCTAGACCTTAGGCTTGGAATTTATCCGGCCTGGTATTTTTGTATTTTTTTTACAAAAAATCTGTAATAATTCCAACATTTATATTGTATACATCATACATAAAATAAGTTTATAATATATTTAAGAAATAAAAAGAAATTTTTTGAGTGAAGAATGAATTATATATTTACATTATATTTTATTAATTATTAATTATTAATTTTTTTTCTTAAACTCGCGCCCGGGTTTTTGGGTGTAAGCCTGACTTAGGTGCTTTCAAATTAAATCTCTATATTATCAAAATTAAGGTTAAAATCATAAATGTGGGTTTCATCACAAAGTCACATAACCCGACTCAGGTCCAATACCATCGACCTGAAGACAAAAACCCCCTAAAATCCTAATTCCTTTATTCTCCTGCAAAGCAAACCAAAACGACACATTAAAATATTTTTTTTTCATTTGAATCACAAATAAAAAATTGTATTAATTAGTTTTAAATAATAATGACTCTTCAAAGTAACTTTTCACTCCCATTTAAACCTCAATTGTTATAAAGTTAAAATATAATATTCTAAGTTTCTTCTTCATTTTACATTCTTAATTCTTTTTTTTTTTAAAGTTCTCTTATCAGTGTGGCAATGGGCCGGACTCGGATTTATCAGTCCAGAAATGAGTGTTCAGGCCCAAGTGCGGAAAAAACTCAGACAGAACTGTTATCGAGCTGGGCCGGACCGCCCTGCTAGGGCCTAGGCTTGGAATTTCTCCGGCCTGGTATTTTTGTATTTTTTTAACAAAAAATCGGTAATAACTCATACATTTATATTGTATACGTCATACATAAAAATAAGTTTATATTATATATTTAAGAAATAAAAAGAAATTTTTTGAGTGGAGAATGAATTATATATTTATATTATTATTTATTAATTATTAATTTTTTTCCTTAAGCTCGCTCCCGGGTTTTTGGGTTTAAGCCTGACTTAGGTGCTTTCAAATTAAATCTCTATATTATCAAAATTAAGGTTAAAATCG
>SKCR01035076.1:0-17303 GCA_019454045.1 Zanthoxylum bungeanum
AGATTCCAAATCTAGTACTATTGGTCTCAAAGCCTAACTAACATCTAATGTCTGTCTAATTAAAGTCCGATGGGCTTTCTATTGATTTCTTTAGGCTTGGCCTTGGTCAATGTGGGTCAACCCAATTTCCAAGCCCAATAAGGAATCACCCTCATTTGCCATAAAATCAATATAGAGCCCATAAGGCCCAATTAAACATAAAAGCCCATTTATTACATTTGGACTTAAATGGTGTGATTTAGGCCCTTTGGATCCAATCCAAATGGTCCAAATCTACTTGGCCCAACCAAGCCCATTTATGTCCAAATATAATAGTTTTAGGCCCAATTCAAAATAAAGCCCAATTAACCAAATTTTAAAATTCCAAATTTTATAACTTAATTAATTAAAGTGTATTTTCATGATTAATCCTTTAAATCAATATTCCCAAAATATCATTAATCCATTAATCATATTTTTTTTATCTTAAATATATGTCCAACATTATTTAATCAAAAAATCAAGTCCCTAATACTCCATCAAGCATTCGGCCAAGGTGATTAAAATGGTTCCGATTTCGTTTTCAATCCAATCGAGTTACAATCATCATTCCATATTATTTCAAGTCATCTAATGTCTTAAAATTAAAAAATCATCTAGTCCACATGCTTGCATGTATTCGGCCAAGCCTCATTTGGGTTGGAAAAATTAATCCAATTTATTTTCCATGAAATTGATGATGTATAATCTAAATAACATACATCTAAGCATATTTAATCAAGCAAACTCATCAAATCATGCTTCAAACAATTTTCCCCAAATAACATCCTAATATATTTGCATGCTCTTTAAGCTCTGATACCATTGTTGAAAAATCTAATCCATGTCCCAAGATCAAAAGATTCAAGCAAAATATATAAAAGAATGAACAATATTGAAGTATGGCGGAATCATACTCACAAATATCGGAATGTGGATGCGTTTGATGAAACAAAACTAACTCCTTTGTGCAGTGATGGATTCAGCCAAACAGAAAAGAGAAGCTCCAAGCAATGTTTGATCCTTCCAAGCTCTAAGATGAGTTTCCCATAACACCTTTGTATGATCCCTTGATGGTGCTAGCCAAAGATGTGTTTTTTTGTTCTAAACAAACACAAATTCTTCAAGTCTTGCCACAAAACAAATGAAGAAAATGGAGAGCCAAAACTTGCTCACTGTTTCGGTAATTTGAGAGGGAGAAGAGATATTATTTTTTGTTACAAAAATCAATTTATATTTATGCCATAATATTTATTAAATAATAATAAACTTATGACACAAACCATGCAATGGCTTAGAGTGTCAAACACTCAATTTCCATGCAAAACCCTTGAGTGCATTGTACACTATCTCCATGCAATGCATCAACAATAAAATAATGCATATTATGACATGTGTCATGTGGGCCCTACACGTTTCCAAATGAAAGTGGGCCCACGTGCACTCACGCGTTCGGGTCCGATATTTCCGAAATACCGAACTTACGTCGCGACGTTAATTAAATCGAATTTAAATAAATAATTGCGCCTAGCGAAATCATTATTTACGTCGCTAACGAATTAATTCTAAATTAACTCGTTTGCCCGAATTAAAATCTAATTTTAATTTCGCGTCGAAATCGAATTTCGATTATTATATCGAATATAATAATTTTACGATTAATTCTAAATTAATCGTTCTCTCTCTTTATATAGTACTTTATCCAAGATAAAGTCTCTCCGTAATTAATCCAAGATTAATCGAGTTTGAATCATATGTCATTGGTGAATCTTCGGGAAGCGACCCAAGAGACCTCTAGATATGTTGGCAGTAAATCCGATTGTCGAACTATCCGAACACGTACGTACCAAGTACTACGTTTTTTACCGATTTACAAGACAAGGTTAGCTTCTAGCAAAACGCCATGCCTACCCACCACTTCTCTAGAAATATTCTTACTGGAATATTAAGATCTATAACAGGCGTAGTATACCGTAGTATAGTGTATATCGACCAGTATCAGATGATCACATGTAAGGCCTGGGGCTGGAGATGTGTCTGCCCCGTACGATACACATTTCGGACATCAAGCAACCAGTCTCTTTGAATCGGATAATCCTGACCTAGTCATATTATCCCGATGGTTGCAACCATTATAGAGTACTAGTTCTGTATCCCTCGCGATCATCATCTCCATATGTCTGAAGTGATACTTCCATCTTGACATCACATCCAATACACTACGATTCTCGATAAACCCAGAAGAGGTGTACACATAACCCGTTAAAGCCCTGGACCACCAAAACTAAATTTTATCGATTGTCGTAAGTACTAGCGATGCAAATCTCAGGTTAAGATCATATGCACCTGCCCTGAAGCGGACTCCCATAGACACGCAGACATACTACCAATGGGACTCCGCGGGGTCTATCCAGAGCGAAGCTGTTTTCCGAACCATCGGTAAAACACAACCTCCTACTGCACTTGCATAAGTATCCTATACTTAAATATATGAGAATTATGTCGTTGTGCCCTCACAACATGCACGAGTGCAGTACTAGTCTATTCCGCATTATCGATGTCCAATCTCGATAATACTACGACTAGGGATATTTAATGATTAAACCTTTATGGATTGATACCGTCTCATATCATCACAATCCGGAACTAATCATAGGGACTTTTACCATTTATATATCAAAGTAAATAAATTACAAAACGGTAAAAGGCAATTTCATTACTACATAGTTAATTTTGTACAATAATACAATATCATTTACAAAATAGTGACGCTATGGGTCATTACTGTCTAACATGGTTCTCTTAAATGCTACAGCTATCGGGATAAAATTACAAGGTCAGGTTTATCCGATTATAGAGACTAGTCACCAGACATCCGACATGTGCTTCGTACGGGGCAGACACAATTCCAGCCCCAGGCCTAGCACGTGATCATTCGATACTGACAGAAATACACAATACTACGGTATACTACGCTTGATATAGAACCTTTATTCCTGTAAGGATATTTCCGGAGAATTGGGTAGGCATGTAGCTTTGTTAGAGGCCAACCTTGTCTTGTAAATCGGTATAAATGTAGTACGAGGTACTTACGTGTTCGGATAGTCCAACGACCGAATTTACTACCAACATATCCGGGGATCTCATGGGTCGCTTCCCAAAGATTCACTGATGACGTATAACTCGCACACTAAATTAATCTGGGATTAATTAGAAGAGAGAGAAAATTAATTTGGGATTAATAGCAGAGATATTTTATCTAGGATAAAATATCATTAAAGAGAGATAACGGTTAATTTGGAATTAATCGAGAAATTAATATATTTGATATATTAAACGAAATTAGATTTCGACGCGGAATTCAAATTAGATTTTAATTCGGACGAACGAATTAATTTAGAATAAATTCGTTAGCGATGTGAATAGTGATTTCGCTAGGCGTAATCATTTAATTACGACGCAACGGAAAATTCGTTAATTTGGAATTACCGAACCCGAGTCCGAGATTATTTACGAGCGTATTCGTATTTCGAATTCGAGTGCGGCACGCAAGTCAAATCAAGCGTCAAATCACTAGTCGCATCTAGTGTCACATCAAGCGTCAAATCATGTCACTTTGAGTGATGTGACACTTGATTGATTGATGTGATTGAATGATTGATAGTAGTTGTTGGAGTTGTTGGAAGGCTTTTCATTTGACTTTTTGGAAGCCTAAAAAGTGGTAATTCACTTATTTATTTTTGAGAAATATATAAGTGTTTGATTTACACTTTTCCAACTAATTCAACACAACTCTCTCTTCTCTCTTTCTCTCCTCTCTCTTCACGCCCTTGGGGCATTTTGTTCACTGGTTTTGAGCTGAAAAAACCGTGACAATGGGAAGCTTGGAGTATGGTTTTGTGGCAAAATCACAAGTGCTAGCACACTTACGAGACATGCGAAGGTGATATGGAAGTCCACCCATGAGCCGGGAATCGTTCGATGAAGCTCGGAGCTTGACGAAGGACCCAAACGAAGGCCAAACCAGTGAGCAAAATCTGCACTGCCGAGTTCACTGTCAAGAGGCAGAATCTTAAATTTTTTTGCCTCCGTGTCGCTCAACCGATCGATGTGAGTATTCCGCAATTTCTCGTCGATTGTTATTCACACATTATTCATGCTTATAATTGATCTTGGGACCTTAATAGAAACCAACAAAAGTGTATAGCCATAATTAATTAGTCAAATTAACATTTCCAAAATACCAATTTACATAATTAATTATGCTTATTATCATCAACACATGTCCAACACAATTGAATCAAAAATCAATGTAGGGTTTTATTGTCCGATTCCGAATTCAATCCAATTAAATCCTAAATCACATATCCCAAGTCTTTCAAACTCATCCAATGATTCAAAAAAAAAATTTACCATGACTTTAGGGTAAGCATAAGTTTCGGCCAAGCCAACTATTTTGGGGAAAATTCATCCAATTCAATTTTCATCAAAATGATCATGCATAACACTATATTATCATCATTCAAGCATATTCCAACAATCAATTTCATCAAAGCATGCTCAAATCAATTTTACCCTAATCAAATTTCATGCTTAAATCATGGCTCTGATACCATTGTTGGGTTTCTAAGGTCAAACCAAGATCGATTTAAGCGTATGAAAACATGTGAATACAACAAAGAATTAAGATGAGATTCTCCATGAAGCTCTCGGCTTTCTCCTCTTTTGTGCTCCATTGGTGTTCTTCAAGCTCCAAGCTTTAAGATGAGATTCCATGCTCAAGGGTTTGCTTCCCTATCACCTTTGGATGACTCTTCATGTGCTAGCATTGGAAAAATTTGCTACAAATCTTCCATATTCCTTCTTGTTATTCTCGGCCTTGCCAAGAAATTGAGAGAAATTTTGGCCCTTGGCCGTGAGAGGGAGAGAGATGAAGAGAAGTTGTGTTTTTGTGTGTTGTGTATATGGTATTTGATTTTCAAAAAAAAAAAACCAATTCACTCTTTTCCAAAAAGGTACAAGGCAATAAACCCCTTCCAACAACTCACATCACTCATGAATAGTGACTGGCATCACATCACTCAAAGTGAAAAGACATTCATCACTTGAATGACTAATGATTTGACGCTTGATGTGACTTGTGGGCCACACTTAAATTCGATATGCGAGGGGGGCCGCAAACACCCCCGGGCTCCGATTCGCTAATTCCGAATTAACGAATTTTCCGTTGCGACGTAATTAAATCAAATTTAATTAAATAATCATGCCTCGCAAAATTACTATTCACGTCGCTAACGAATTAATTCTAAATTAACTCGTTCGCCCGAATTAAAATCTAATTTTAATTCCGCGTCGAAATCCAATTTCGTATAATATATCAAATATATTATTTTATCGATTAATTCCAAATTAATTGTTCTCTATTTAAATAATATTTTATCCCAGATAAAATATCTCCGTAATTAATCCCAGATTAATTTTCTCTCTCTAATAATTAATCCTAGATTAATTATGTGCGAGTCATACGTCGTCGGTGAATCTTCGGGAAGCGTCCCATGAGATCCCCAGATATATTGGCAGTAAATCCGGTCGTCAGACTATCCGAACACGTACGTACCTAGTACTACGCTTTTACCAATTTACAAGACATGGTTGGCTTCTAGCAAAGCACCGTGCCTACCCAATTCTCTAGATATATTCTTAAGGGAATATGTAATCTTTATCAGGCGTAGTATACGTAGTATTGCGTATTGCGATCCAGCATCGGATGTCACGTGCTAGACCTGGGCTGGAATTGTGTCTGCCCCGTACGAAGCACATATCAGATCTCTAGTAACTAGTCTCTATAATCGGATAATCATGACCTAATCATATTATCCCGATGACTGCAAGCACATAAGAGCACCAGTTCCGTATCCTACGTGATCATCATCTCCATTATGACTGGAGTGATACTTTCGTCTTGACAACACACCCAATACACTACGATTCTCAATATACATAGAAGAGGCGTACACAGAACCTGTTAAAGCCCTGGACGACCAAAACCAAAGTATATTGATTGTCGCAAGTATTAGCGGTGCAAGTCTCAGGTTAAGACCAAATACACCTACCCTGATTCGGACTTCCATAGACACATAGTCATACTACCAATTGAATTCCGAGGGGTCTATCCAGAGCGAAGCTGTTTCGGTACCATCAGTAAACACAACCTCCTATTACACTTGCATGAGTATCCAATACCCAAATTTATGATAACTATGCCATTATGCTACCACAACGCGCACAAGTGTAATACTAGTCTATTCCACATTATCGATGTCCAATCTCGATAATACTACGACTAGGGATATTTAATGATTAAACCTTCGTGGATTGATACTGTCTCATATCTTGTTAATCCGAAACTAATCATATGAACCTTTATCATTTGAGTGATTGGCTATAGGCCAAGTGGGAGATTGTTGGACAATTATGACCAATAGCATCACTATTTGTACGAAACATGGTGTTGTTGTACAAATTAACTATGTGATAAAGCCAATTACTCTTTTATCATTTGTAATTAGATCACCAAGATGTATAAATGATGAAAGGTCCATATTATTAGTTCCTGGATGGAGATGATATGAGACAGTATCAATCCACGAAGGTTTAATCATTAAATATCCCTAGTCAGAGTATTATCGAGATTGGACATCGATAATGCGGAATAGACTAGTATTACACTTGTGCGCGTTGTGGGAGCATAACGACATAGTTCTCATATATTTTGGTATTGGATACTCATGCAAGTGTAATAGGAGGTTGTGTTTGCCGATGGTACAGAAACAGCTTCGCTCTGGTTAGACCCCTCGGAATTCCATTGGTAGTATGACTATGCGTCTATGGAAGTCCGAATCAGGGTAGGTGTTTTTTGGTCTTAACCTGAGACTTGCATCGCTAATACTTGCGACAATCAATATACTTTGGTTTTGGTCGTCCAGGGCTTTAACAGGTTTCTGTGTACGTCTCTTCTGGGTATATTGAGAATCGTAGTGTATTGGGTGTGATGTCAAGATGGAAGTATCACTTCAGTTATATGGAGATGATGGTCACGTAGGATACAGAACTGGTGCTCTTATATGCTGCAGCTATTGGGATAATATGACTAGGTCATGTTTATCCGATTATATAGACTAGTTACCAGAGATCCGATATGTGCTTCGTACGGGCAGACACAATTCCACCAGCCCCGGCCTTACATGTGACATCCGATACTGGAGCGCAATACGCAATACTACGTATACTATGTCTGACAAAGATTACATATTCGGTTACATAATATTTCTGGAGAATTGGGTAGGCATGGTGCTTTGCTAGAAGCCAACCATGTCTTGTAAATCAGTGAGGACGTGGTACTAGGTACGCACGTATTCGGATAGTTTGATGACCCGTATTTACTGCCAACATATCCAGGGATCTCTTGGGTCGCTTCCCGAAGATTCACTGATGAGATTTGATTCGAACAAAATTAATCTGGGATTAATAATGAGAGAGAGAAATTAATCTGGGATTAATTATCATAGAAAGAATTTATCTAGAATAAATTCGTCGATAAGAGAGATCAGCGATAATTTGGAATTATCGGCAAAATAAAGTTAATGGTGAAATTAGATTTTACTTATTTAATTTATTTAATTGGGCTAATATATATTATATAATATAAAAAATGAAATCGGATTTCAATGCGGAATTAAAATTGGATTTTAATTCAACAAACGAATTAATTTAGAATTAATTCGCGAACGACTTCCGTAATAATTTTTGCTAGGGCATCATTATTTAATTAAATTGGATTTAATTAAGTCGCAAAGGAAAATTCGTTAATTCGGAATTAAATGAACCCGGGCCCGAGCGAGGTTGCATGTTGGATTGCCGCTTAAATTTGGAATTGAAAAGTGCTGGGAACCCACTTCACTTACATCAACTTGTTGGACATTTGATGGAAGTGGTTTGGACATATTTTTGGCTTTGATTTATTATAAGTAAGGCTTACTTATACTTGTTATACACATAAGCCAATTTCAAGACACAAACTCTCTATATATAAATTAAGTCAACTTTGGAAGTTGTATAAGGTTACTATTCACAGCAACACAATTTTTTCTCTCTTCTTCACTGCAGTGGGCGTTAACCTTGTTCTTATTCTTCTCCATTTTTTTGCAAAACAAGTGAGCTAGCACTCAAATGAATCAAAAGGGGTGATACGGAAACTCACCCAAGGGTTTAGAACTTCATTCATAGCTTGGAGCTTCCATGGAAATGCATAAAAAGCCTTGAAACCCATCCGATCAATGTGAGTATTTTCTGCAACTCTTTTGATTTTATTCACACTATAATCTTGCTTAGTGATCATGTGGCATGTCTTGGAGACTAACATAGACTTGGACCTACCATCTCAACACTAAACAAACAGATTAGAAATAACAAGAAAGTAAAACAAATATGTAAATCCTCACAATCTCACGTGTTCACACTCGAATGATATCACTCAACTCGTGTTTGCATCTATTGGCTTTTACCCGATACTGTGCTCATAATCACTGTCTTTTATACTCTTGAGTTCTTCCTCAATTCAAATGCAAATCAAACTCAATCCAAGAATACACAACCACGTGTAGTCCTCGGGCCAACATGAAACACAAAGATCTAATAATGTATATAAGGTAGATGGAAAATGTGATTAAGAATAGTAATGATGAAGACGCAATCAATGATACTTAAGCTAGAGTATTTTGAATAGGGAAATAACAAATTAGCACGATGAGAATCAAATAAGCATGCAAATTCACAATCATATGCAATTTCAGGAAAACAATTGGTGCCTCAATAGAAATTTTGATGAATATACCCTCCACTGAAACCCCAATGACAATATGGAACCAACGAAAATTAACTGAAATTTTGAACTTTTTTACTCTCTTTTTTTTTGCTCAAATGATCACTGTTACTCAAGTCCGGGAAAAAATGCTAAGTATTAACCCACTGATGTTCAAGTCTTATATGAAACGGAATTCAATGTCTAAAATCCTTAAGTTTCTGCTATTGATGTTCTTCATGATGAATCGGACCTAGTTTCTTCTATTTTTTAAATTATTCACTAGGGTTTTAAAATTAAATCACACAGCAACTTAAAAACATGCTTATTCCTTCAATATAGGCTAAAGAACAAAATGTCAAGAATGAATTGATATGAAGAACATAATAAAAACCCAGATCTAGAAATTAATAACAAAGACAAACTGATATGAAAAAGGAAAATCAACCCAGATTTGACAGAAAAATTTCAGAATGGAATATTACCCTAGAAACACAAAGACGAAACAGAAACGATGACAATAAGGAAAAAATAATCAAAACAGAATCAAACAACGAATAAATATAAGACATCAGACCTTCGAACCTTGAGCTCTGATACCAAATGACAAGAAACTCACTAGGATACGAAACCAAGCAAATCCAAGTATTTTTCTTTAAAGCCCCAAGAACCTTAATCAATGATTTGTAAGAACAAAGCCCATCCAAGATCAGCCCTAAACCACCATGAACATTACCAATGATACCTCGAAATATGAAATCAGTGTGTTTTGCTAGCAATGGAGATGCCACTAAGCTTGCTAAACTTAGATAAGTCGATTTAAACTTGAAAAAGGGGAATCCCTCACTCACAAGAATTCGGCCATAGCCAAAAGCATAAAAGCAATGTTTTCTGTCAAAATAGTCAATAATCCTTAAACAAGAAGAAAAGCTAGTTTAAATAGGTTACAAAGAGAAACCCTAAATGCGTGAATTGATAAAAAATGTCCATAAGGGCGAAAATACAAAAAGCCCAAAAACTATTATGACATAAAATGCATAGGTTTGTGAAACTTCATTCAGAAACTGATTTGGGACAAGTGAAGTAGCTTAGGGCCCTCGCCATTGAATCCACATGCATCTCTATTATGCCTCTGATTTGTTTGTTGGCAGTCGTCATAAAACTTTGAACTAATCCCGCCATTGCTTATTTGATTCTTTTGGCTTTCTATATTGTGATTGGCCCTTCTGTTACATACATGGCTCCATTATATTGTTGGCCATGTCATTTGATGTTTCATGTGGCCTGGATCATGTCATTTGACTACATGGAACAACATCCATTGACTTCAAATTATCCCATACGGCAATAAATCTTGTAGCATCTGCTCAAAATTTCCCAATCGATAGAGAAAGATATGTGTCTATAACGAGGAGATCTCCATTTGATCTAGACGACAAGCAATAATGTTCTTCTATTACTATTAACCAAGTTTATAATTTCATACATACATGCAATATCATATGAATTGGTTGTTCTATTCGATACGATAATGTGAGGTCATACATTGGGATTGACCAACATCTGGTCCAGTCGATATGGAAAACCTTGACCATTATCTGGTCCAAATGACACAGAAGACTCCCCTAGACATCCTTAGGACCAGTCGGCTAAAGATTATCTTGGGCTTTCATCTGCTCCAATCGACAAGAACATTCCCCATGGTTCATGTTTAGTCAAAATGAAGACCTGGACCTTTATCTGGTCCGGACGACATAGAAGACTCCCTTGGACCTCCTCAGGACCAATCGCTAGAGATTATTTTGGGCTTTCATCTGGTCAAGCCGACGGGAACATTGCCCATGGTTCATGTCTAGTGAAAATGAAGACTTTTACCTTCATCGGATTTGGACGACATAGAAGACTCCCCCGGACCTCCTTAAGACCAGTTGGCTGGAGATTATCCTAGGCCTTCATCTGGTTCAGTCAATATGAACATTCCCTATAGCTCATGTCTAGTAAAAATGAGGACATGGACCTTCATTTGGTCCAGACCACGTAAAAGACTCCCCTGTACCACCTTTTGACCTGTTGTTTGGAGATTATCCTGGGCCTTCATCTGATGCAGTCGATAGGAACATTCCCCATGGCTGATATCTAGTCAAGATGAAAACCTATACCTTAATCTAGAAGACTCCCTTTGACCTTTTCAGTTTCACTTGGGTGAAGATTATCCTGAGCCTTCATCCAGTCCAGTTGATAGGATCATTCACTATAAGAAATATCAACGTCCCGGTACGATCTCATAAAACCCAGACGACATACTCTAATACTCTCCAAGTCAAGGGCTCATTGACTTAGAGAGTATGAGACAAACTGTACGTACCAATTTTAGGCTAAGGACCAAATTGTCTTTTCACATCAGACCCATGTATTAGAAAGGCCCACGAGTAACCTATTGGCTTTCTAAAAAATCTGTAACCTAAAAATATCTATTCTATAATTAATTACTCTCCAAGTGATTAATTGTTTGGGCTCCGAAAAGCTAAACATTTAATATGATAGTGGGACCCACCGTCATAAATATAATACCTGTTTCAGCAAAAGCTATTCCTTAGCCTATAAAATGATTCAGAAGTCAAAATTACGATTCATTCAAGCTTTGGCACTCATACTAGAGCTCTTAAAGTAAATTGTCCTATAAACACTTGCATACCACCCTCATGGAAGTCTACGGAGGTGAAGGTAACTTCAAACCATATCCATCCCTCATTTATTGCTCGTCCTCATCACTGACATGAGTGTCGGAGTGCCTACGGCAACCACCACACCGGTGGGTAGAAACTCTCAACGTATTCTATATTTATTTTGTAGGATCGCTAATGTCCTATCATACAAATCTCGATTGTGGACCGATGGTGATATCCAGTGTCTACAATTCTTAAATGTTACCGATCGTAGAATTATCAACATTAGTCATTGATAAATCCAGTTTAGATTGTCATATGTTATGTCCACTTCTTTAGTGAAAGAAAGCGGCTGATCTCATAAGCTACTAATGAAAGTGTTCACTTAGTCAACATATGAATTCTTATTGAAGAATAAGTACATCGAACTAACCCACTTAAGAACCCAAATGGAGTGTTATCCACATGTCTATGTGATTTCATTTTATTACAATAATATTAATTTTCTTTGGACTTGAGGTCTCCATAGCACCTTGTATGTGGATCATATATGTTTTGACGTTACACCTCTGTAGTCCATAGTTAGATTGTGTATAGGATCATGGTTGGACAATATGAAAATCATGCCAATATTGCGAGGGATCAATAAAGGATTAACCGATTTGGATAATATAGAGTTGACGTCTAGGAGAAAATTTGACATAAGTGATAATATAAATCCATGGTGAGTTCTGAAATAAGTTTCAAAGACCGTAAACAAATATATTACCAGCTTATGTCAAAGTTCTAATATCCATGATTTAATAGAATATATATTTTTCATACTTTAGAATTATTGATGGGATATGAATAAGCCGAAATGATTGAATCATAAGGTAATCGTAATGGAATAGGTTTCACTAAAGTTAGTATTTTTCTTAATTGGGGGTCATGATGCATTGCTAGATGTCGTTTTTGATCTATGAAATTTAGTTTCTTAATCAATGAGTTAATTGAGGATAAATTAATTAGATTTGTCTAGGCTTATAAAGTTTATAACTATCTCCATTGTCAGCGTAAGAAAGAATTTAATGGGTCAACACTTTAAAGTATTGATGAGTTAATGAAAAGTTATGTAGAATTAAGTTTTAGGACCTAAATGTTAAGTTCTAAAATTTTGGAGTAAATTCATAATTTCAGAAATTATGGATAAAAATGGAATTCTGAAAATTTTTGGGCAAAAATGCAAATCTAGAAATTAAGGGTTGTTTCGTAATTTCTGAAAGAGCTGTGTGCATTTTGTAATTTTCAAAAGTATAGGGGCTGAAATATAATTTAAAAAAATATTTATTTGAAATTATAATTTCAGATTTATTGTATCCAAATTTGATTAGGATTGATAAATTTTATATAATTAATTTAATTAAATAAAATGATAAATAATTATTTTATTTAGGATGAGTTAGGATACCTATTTTGATAGGATTAAACCCCATATCTATCCTAACATTCTTAATTTGATTGGGATCAAAACAACTCAAATCAAAGGCTAGAAATATCATTTTCACTAGCCATTAATGTATGTGCGCATTTGTGAGAAAATAATTTTTTTTTGATTTTTTAATTAAAGAATTTGCTTAAATTCTTTATATAAAAAATTTCATAAACCCTAAAACAAGTCTATTTTCTTAGGCTAGCACTAAATGAAAGACATCTGCATAATTTTGGATTTGAGAAATTCAAAATCTTTAACTCTCTACTTTGTGTGGATACTGTTGGAGGCCAAATATTTGGGTTGCTCTAAAAATTATACACGGAGCGAGTCGAGGATAATTTCAAAATTCATTGGCGAGAAAGACTTAAGGTAATTTCTTTATTTATGGTGCTAATATAAATAATATCATGAAGCATGTAAGTTATTAATATTTTGGATTCGAAATTTAAGTTTAAAATCTATGAATTGTAATTTTTTGCCACATATTGTATGCTAAAATTCCAACAGCTTTCAACTTGAAATAAAAGGGAAAAGATAGGAAAAAATAGAGTCGAAAAATACATTATCAAGACAGTATTTCCAAACCCTACCTTCCAACCTAAGTTTTCTTGAATATATACATACAATACAAGTTACAACAACCATATATGTAGTGGAGCATGAAACATAATACCAATTGAAGTAACTCTATAAGGGTTCAACTGAACAATATCATAAATATTTAAATATAATAAAACAATATCATAAATTTATCAAATAAGATTAGATAAAATATTATGAACATTTTAAAGAAATTATGATGAACTAAAATACATTAGATGTATAAATAAAAGATATAATTTAAATAAACTTGGAGTTTAACTGTTTCTTTGGTGCATGACTAGTTGGTTCCGTCAAAAATGTGATAAGTGATAGGGTCATACACATGCCATAAGATCACTAAGATGATTTGTGTGTGAATTATTCAAGATAAGTTGCGGAAATACTTACAATGAACAGTTGAGAAATTTCAAAAATCTCTTTGGATGTAGAAGCTCCAAGCTTTGTATTATGTTCTAAACCCTTGAGTGAGTTTCCCTACCACCTTGATCCAACTCTACAAGTGCTAGCTTGAACAAATTTTGAAAGCAAAATTTTCCCTTGGAGAAGAGAAGGTTCGGCCAACACATGAGAGCAGAGAATAAAATTTTTGTGTTGTGTTGACTTGTGTTGGTTTTCCAAAAACCAAGTAGTTGTGTAAAATGTTTTCCAAAAAACAAAACAAGGTTGGTGAAAAGCAAATGGTTTCATTTAATTAAAGCCCAACTACCTCCATCAAATGTCAAACAATTGATATAAGTAAAGTGAGTCCCACCACTTAAAATTCCAAATTTAGTTGGCTTACACAACACACTTTGGGCCCGGGTTTGTTTAATCTGATTAGCAGGATCTGCAGATTAGCAGGAGACTGGCTTTAGGACAGATCGACCTCCGATTCGGAAATGGGACGAGAGTTACCGTTTTGGCCGTTGGCACCTACGTTTTGAATCTGCCATCGGGACATGTACTTAACTTAGGAGACTGTTATTTTGTACCTAGTTTTACTAGGAATATTATCTATGTATCTTGTTTAACCCGTTAAGGGTATACCTTTGTATTTCGGATCACTGGGTGTTTTGTATATAAAGATGATGTTTTGATATGTACAACAGATGTTAATAATGGTCTTTATATTTTGAATATAAATGAATCTCAAACATATAACATGACAAACAAAAGGCTCAAAATGAGTAAAACAAATCAAACTTATCTGTGGCATTGTCGTATGGGACACATTAACAAGACTCCTATATCCATACTTTCGAAGTATGGATACTTGGACGAATTTGATCTTAATTCATATGATGTCTGCGAAGCTTGTTTATTAGGCAAAATGCGGGCCCATGTCTAGCCAGGCTAGAGGTGGATATGAATACTTAGTAACCTTTACGGATGATGCATCGCGTTATGGTTATGTGTATCTTATGAAACCTTCGAGAAATTCAAAGAGTTTCGACACGAAGTAGAAAAATAGACTGGCAAAAGTATTAAAATATTGCGGTCGGACCGCGGTGGAGAATACTTAAGCAATGAGATTCAAAATTACTTGAAAGAATATGGTATTCTTTCAAAGTGGACTCCTCCCGGAACACCTCAATTGAACGGTGTGTCCGAACGGAGAAACTGAACTTGTCATATGCTAATAGAGAGAATATCTTGCAACCTTCATCTGGCTTCAACTATCCAAGGGCTGAGCAAAAACCTCCATCAGAAGACCTCATGAGCACGCTTGTTGCTAATAATTCAGTGAGGTTTGAGAATAATGAGTCAAGGCTGAACAATATTGAGACACACATGGGAAATATATGGGCAATAATGAAGTCTTTAGAAGTACATATTGGTAAGATTGCTTCGTCCATGACCAATCAAGAGCAAGGGGCATTTCCTAGTAATACTGAGACCAACCCTAAAGAGTCCAAAAACTTATTGTGATATTTTCTATCGTACCGCAAATATACGGTGTCCAGTTTTAGTAAAGATGAGTGAGAGAGTGTCGAACCGATAGGGATTGTATCCAACTCATACTAAGTACTATAATTAGTAAACCTAACTTTATTTAGAAAATAATTAATTATGATTAAACTAAATAAACAAGATAGTAAATCATTTGATAAAGATAATCCAAGATACGAGAGGTTCTAGAGTTCGATTTCACCTAGCTATCCCCTATGTATTTGTAATGCCAATCAATTCTTATTCAGTTTAGTAGTTTATAAGCCAAAAATCCTAAAATATTACACTACCTCTCCCGAGCAACAATGAAAAGATTATTAATTACCGACTTCGATATCCCTATAAAAATCTAGTAATCAACAATTTATATCGTTTTGTGATTATGTGTTAACGACTTCAAAGGAATTATAGATTCTCCTGAACTCTATAAAACTTCTAGGTTTATTCTCTAGATCCTATTCAAAATCCCTCTCCCGAGCGATAGATTCTAACATTCATCATCTCAATTTTTGGCCAGTAAACAAGAAGCATTAAACACAAGAGAATATAATAAACTAATTTAAAACTTTATAAAACTCAAATTAGCAAACAATACATAGTTTCAAGCATTAGTTACATCGTCCTATAGAATAATGGAGTTAGTTCATGTATAAAGATAAAAACAATGAAAATATGGTCATGAACATAATAGACATCATTAGAGTTTAAAGAAGAAAACTAGATGATAAAACCCGAATTGAATCTCTTCCTCTTCGGACGTCACTGCCTTTGTCTCCTCTTGTCACTCTTCAATCCTCCTCCATGTATCTCTCTAAAAATATGTGTTTTTGAGTCTTTGCTGTGTATTAGCCTCTCTTTTTAGGGTTTTGGACGAGCTTCTGTATTTATAAGAAAGTCTTGGAGTCCTTATGCATGTAAACACTACTAATTAAGGTTCTGGGAGTCTGTCAGGACGTCACGGCGCCAAACTTGTGGGAATTTACTATGGCAGGATTTTGTGGGCGAGTCACGACGCAAGGGTAATTTTTTTTGGATACTGATTTCTGTTAGAAAATATGACACATATCATCACTATTTGTAATAAACATTGTCTTTTTGTACAAATTAACTATGTGACAATAGGAAATTGGCTATTTATCATTTTATAATTGGATTACTTGGATATGTATAAATGATAAAAGTCATTATGATTAGTTCCAGATGTTGGTAATTTCTTAGGTCCCAAGATCAAATCAAGACATGAAAACATGCGTGAATACACCAATGAAGATAGCGGAATACTTACATTGATCGGTTATGTCGATTTGAAGACGAATCATGCCAAAAAACGCACTGCCTTGGTAAGCTTACTGCAACCAGTCCATGCTCACTGTCTTGGCAGTTTCGGGTCTCAAAACGAAGCTCCAAACTCCATCGGATGAGTCCCGCCTCATGGTCGAACCTCCCTACCACCTTCGCAAGACTTGAAAGTGTGCTAGCACTTGATTTCTCACCATGAGAAACCACTCTTGCTTCCCTTATTCACGCCCAAACTGGTTCAAAACCAGTGAAGAATGGCCACCATTGCCGTGAGAGGAAAGAGAATTTGAGAGAGATAAAATTGTGTATTGAGTTATTAAAATGATTTACCAAAAATCAATTTATATTTATGCCATAATTTTCATTAAATTAATAATAAAATTATGACACATAACATGCAATGGCTTAGAGTGTCAAACACTCAAACTCCATGCAATGACATTGAGTGCAATGT
>SKCR01035077.1:0-51818 GCA_019454045.1 Zanthoxylum bungeanum
ACTTAAGGAAATAATTTTTTTTTTAATTTTTTTACTGATACTAAGGTATCATTAATTACTGACACTAAATTTACTGATACTCTAGTGTCAGTAATATATGCGAAAAACGTCACTTCCGCGAGTGGTGTGGTTCGACTCCAGACGACTACGCGTTTTTTTTTTTTTTTTATTTCTTACTGATACTATTGTAATAGTAATTACTGACACTAAAATCGTTGATACCATAGTGTCAGTAATTATTGATATTTAAGTGAAAAACACGGAAATAGGCCCATTTACACGTCGTTTCTGACACTTTTAGCCTAGTGTCACTAACCTTAGTGTCAGTAAAGGCCTTTTTTCTTGTAGTGAATCATTGAATTAGAATCTTCAAATTGACAAGGTAGTCAATAAATTTGACTTTGTCAATTATGAAGATAAACCATATGTTTACAAGAGTGCTAGCGGGAGTGTAAATGTATTCTTAATAATGAAAATGTAATCTCTCGAAATTTCAGAACAGTTCTGGAAGGTTTTCGAATTATAGTTTTGGTCTCAGAATGAGACGATGTTGGAGAAAAATAATTTAAGCATTAAAAAAATGTGTTGGAGTGTCTTAAAATGGTATATGGAAATCATGAAATTCGAAAGATTTGGTTACAGGATTTTTAGATATGAAGAAGTTTCATTCTTTAGGCCATAAAAATAGCAAACGAACTTTGATTGAGCTGATTTTTAATTCGTTGGAAAGGTCTTTTAAAAAGTAATAACTTTCTTGTTGAATGCTTTTAAAAATTTATATTAGAAAGGCCTCAAAAATATGAATTTCTAAAAGAACCAAAAGATAGAGACCTATTTATAATTTCACAAAATTGTTATGTATGGGTATTTGTATATGTATGAGATGATATGATATGTATGATTTGGGTATAAAAGATCGGTAAAGGGAGTAAGTTATGACTTCTGAGTTTGTATTAGCACATGTATGTGTGCGATTTTGTGGATAAGTTTGTTATTGACTCAAACATGTGATTGTCGGTATAAAGGTTGGATTGGATAATTATGATTAGAAATAAGTATAAACTAAGTTCTTCCTGAATGGATATGTATAATTGATAAGCTTTTGTATCAGAGCTTACTATATGGAAAATCTGAAACTAAGGGTGTTTCAGCTGTGATGAAAGATATGAGGATAGTTGAGGATTTAGCATTTGAGTTCATAGTAATGTATATTCATATGTTTGAAATATATGTATATAAATGAGTATTTTCATGAAGATTTAGATGTGTTTGTCATGTATGTGCTAGTGTATGAGAAATCGTGCGATGAGTTTGTGTTATGTGATATGTGTGTATGTTTAATTGGTTGATGTTTTTGTGGTGTAGTAGTCAAGCTAGTTAGGGATCCGTATAGACGACATTCATTTCATACCTATTTAAAATAAGTAATGAGTCTCGTATGAGCATTGTTTGTATAAGCCATCGCATATATATGTATTGTTTGAGTTACGTGTTCTCTTGTGTATTGACAGTTATGTATGCTTCATTGTCGGTTGCTCGATGATTGTATGTATGTTTGAGTGTATGTATGTGTATGATAGATTTCGTGTTATGTATGAACTGTGTATATTCACGTGGAATAAATGAATAATTTGAAAACCAGTATTAGTATAAGATGATGTAAAGTTTGTTTACTAAGTTGTTATCGTATGTACGTATATATGTAAGAATTCTAAAATTGTATTGGCATGAATATAAGAGAAGTGAGTTATGATATGTATGAATGCATATGAATCACGTATGTTAAGTCATTGTGAGGCTATCGAAATTGAAGAAAGTTTGCATCAATTAAAAGTGTTTGTTTCAAAATGAAGAAAGTTTGTTGGACTTGTCGATTTGATAAATTTCAAATATGGTTATTCGTGATAAAAGTATTGATATATGACTTTATGTTTCATGTGATTGAAGTGGATTTGATGTTTAACGATGTACTCTATGATATTCGAATTGTAGCCTTATGTGTTTTGGATGTTTGCGGCATATATATATATATATATATAAATATGTAAATATGAAGATTTGACATGCATAAAGAATAAAGAATAATAAAAAGTTAATAACTATGAACTTGTAACAATTTGGTTATTCCGAAAATTTAATGATACGCTTGACTTGTATGTTCTGTTTGTAGTACTAGCATGGTTACTTACTGGGTTTTATATCTCACACCAAACCAGATTGCTAGCTTTGCAGGTTAGCTTCCACACTGGTCAACCACTTCAGCTTTGGGAGTCATGCTCGAGGCGCGGATCGTCCAAGTTGCAGTCACCCTCGTAAGTGTCTTGGAGAAAAATTTTAGAAGTTAGGGTCTATATTTAAAATGTTATTTGTCGTATTGAGCATGTTGTTATGTATTTATTAAGTAAAAGTTATGATTGCAAATGATGTTGTGGGCAGAGAGCCCTTAAGTGTTGATTTTGATGTGTTTTATGTGGACTTGAGATCATTTTGTTTATTTGATGTTTTTCTTAGATTTTGTTTTAATGTTAGACTGTGATCCAGGTTGTCCAGTTTTAGGATACATAATGCCCGATTTTCTGTAAATTTGGAGGTTTATGGAGATGGATTAATTCTGTCTCATGCCGGTATCATCCTGCCTCTGGTGGGGTATTACAATATCAATCATTAAGATTTTATAAAGGCTAAAGGATGTGTTGTTGACCTATTGGGGAAATGACCGGCGTAAACACACACGTATAACGCAAGCGTACGTATCGTTCAAGTAGTATAAAAAAATATCGATCCCACGAGGACTTAATACCTAAGCTATTAATTTTATGAGGTCAAATGATTACTAGTATCTAACAGGTTGTTTGATTGATTTGAAATGGCGATGATTCTAAATTTAAAGACAAGTAAATTAAATTGTTCGAAAGTAAATTTTAAGAAAATTCAGTATTAAAAACTATCTAGGGTTGTGATTTCTTCCAATATCATTTTAAAGATGAAGTGGTTATCTTAAAGTTGGGTAATATATTGATTTATTAACCTGGAACACTAAATTATGTGTGAGCCTCTGTCGATGGTCAGACATAAATACCCAGTTTAACCCAATTGAATCATATGTCTATGTCAACCAAATTATCTGGATTCATTAAGTTTAAGTTCCAATTATGGCTACCCCCGCCCGACAGGTATATGTCTATCCTGTAAGGAAATCTATTAAAGGGTTATCTATCCTCAAGGAAGATCGTGGGCTATTGAGTTTAAGGTCTTAAACTTAAAATCCTTATGTCTAGTTCATTTTAAGTTTACCTAATCAATTTTATTAATGGCCAGTTAATAAAAAGCATTAAGATTAAGACTCAATAAATAAATCTTTATATTACCCAAACTATAATCTAACCCTTATAAACCAGTGATATTGAAATTCATCACAACCCTAGATAACTAACTTAGTTATGACACATGGCTAGGGCTAGTAAAAACTTAAAAGTAAAAGACATAAAGTAAAAATGCGAAATAGTAAATGCGGTAAAGTAAATACTGAAAAGTAAATAACAATAAAATAAAATACTAAGGTAAAAGGAATTACTTTTACTATTTACTATTTTAGATATCTCCCATAAAATAATATATAAACTTGTGATAATATTACCAACCAGCCATATAGGCGGTAACCTGATTAATTCAAATTAAGTCCGACCAGCCATAAAGGCGGTATGATTTGTCCATGAACCTGCCATATAGGCGGTAAGAAAATTTAATTATCAACCAGCCATATAGGCGGTATCCTGGATTAGTCAGGTTTAAACCGATTTAAATTTAATAGCCAACCGACCAATATGGCGGTATCCTTATTAAGTCAAATTTTAAATAGTAAATATATTATATTTAAGGGAGATTAATCTAAATAATAACAGTAAAAGAATTACATTTCACCTTAGCAAGGAGAAGTTACCTCATCATGGTTGAATAGTAAAACTGAAACAGTAAAAACAAGATAAATTAATATTACTATTACAGAAAGTAATTACTATTACAGAATGTAATTAAAAATTAATTACAAAACTTAAATTAAAAGAAATTAGAGAGAGAAACTCCCTATTTACATCAAATAAATGAGAGAGAATGGTGCAACTAAAACTGAAATCTCAAGCTCAATTTATAGACAATTTTTGCGTCCAGCGTCGCGACGCCAAGGGCTTCAGCGTAGCGACGCTGGACCTGTTTACTTTGGTCCACGCGGGTTGACCACGCGCATTGTCGGCATAATCTCGTGATGACACGTGTCACGCGGTAAAGGTGGTGCAATGGGAAGACGACACGTGGCAGACGGTGATTGGCTGAGCTATCGGTCTAATGAACATCTGACACGTGGCACGCGTTTTGGATTGGTCCAATGAGAGATTAACACGTGGCAGCATGTGAGTCACCGATGATTCGGTCCAATGAAAACTCGACACGTGTCACGCGCTTGCTTTGGTCCAATGAGATTTCGACACGTGGTAGACGGCGCATTTTAGCTGATCTTCTGTGATGATGACACGTGGCAAGGCGCACGTTAGCAAGGTCGGCGCACGTTAGCAAGTCCATTTTCTCAGATTCTGACATGTGTCCCTCGGCGCACGTTAGCATGTCCGGCGCACTTTATGCGTCGTGACGCGGACAAATTACCAAAATGCCCTTTTTTTTCCCAATTTTCACTGTTTTGCTCCAAATCACCTCCAGAATGTCCTGAAACTTTATTTATCTACAAAATAACACAAAAACACATCAAAATATTCACAAAGCTCAAGAAACTATACAAAATATTAGGTTAAATGAGTGGGAAATAGTGATAGATTTACCACTCTTCAGGAAACTTGAAAACTTAAAATACTTGATATAATAATGAAAACTTAAGATCTTTTACAGATTATAATGATTCACATAAGGTATAACATGTTTACTTAAAAGATAATAGTTTAGATTGATCCAAACTTAAAGCTACAAATTGTTCTAATAAAACTAGAGGCCAAATGCTAAGTAGCTCTCCAGAATTTTTTAAAAAATGTTATAGATTAAGAAAATATATTACAAAATATCATTACTAGAGATCATAATGTAATTGTGATAGTGATTGTGGATAGTTTATAAACATTGATGAATCGATCAAAATGTAAAAAAAATTGAAGACATTTCACAAGTCAAATGAACCAAGGTCTCACTATGGATCTATATATACACGTAAGCAAATATTACATAATTAGAAGTATAAATGTGAAAATAATGATGATGCCATAAAAGATATGCTAAATTATAGAGATTAAATAACCATTATTTTGGTCTATGAGATCTCTTCACTCCTAAATATTCCTAATCATAATATTAACGACAGTAACGACTTTGATAATCTAGATAGACTGGCATGATGGTTATTACCGCCTACTTCAACTAGGGTAGTGATAAGTGCATGAAAATGTACTGTGAACATCGCTAATTCGGCTTGATTATCATGTATTTGATCTTAATTATTGTTTATTTTATGTCTTATTATTGGGAAGCAATGGAACATTAATCTTGGAGTAATTACACATGTTTCGGGACCTTGCGGATGCATCGGAAGTACGCTGGAAGAGCGGAAATGAAGAAAACATAATTCTAGAAAAACTGCCTTGCGTCTCGACGCCCAACCTTGTGGCGTCGCGACGCGACCTCAGCATGGCTACATAGAGAATGGCCGAGATTTTGGCACCTCGACTCTACTTTCCGGTGCCGCGACGCCTCGAAGACCCAGAAACTTAATTTAGTCGTGTTTTATGTGTATAAGGACTCCGGGACTTCCCTATATAAACCCAAGTTCGTCCAAAACCCTAAAAAAGAGAGAGAGAAAACACAGAGAGTAGAGAAAACAAAGTGTTGAAGACACATATTGAGAGAGAAGAATGAGGAAGCTTCATGCCATACAGGATGCTCCTCCGATCTATCAAGGCTATGTCTCTCTTCTATATAGAGAACTAATCTCCTACGCAAAGCTAAGGATGAACTCTTGTAATTAAGTTCTTATATCCATGTTTTTGATTCATGAACACTCTTTAACGTTTAATACAATTGATGACTTGTTATTCTTTATTATCTTTTGATTATGAATCCAGAGATTATATTTTACCAATTTGCATATAGGAATAGTCATGTTTATTCTATGTGTGATTTGGGAACCCAGTTGTGACTAGTAATGTTATTTTATAAGTTGATCTTCTGGTGCAGCATTGTCTGTGGGTATATTGTCGATGTTAGATAGGTCATAACGATAACATTGTGTGTTATTAACATATAGAAAGTAATTCACCATTTACCTTAGAATTTCATATGTTTTGAATTAAATTATCTTCTGAATGTTGGTTTGGGATGTGAAACCTTTAATTGAGTAATAAAAGGAATCAATTACTGAATATAGGAATTTGATACAAGAGGGATTCCCGACGCTTTGTTGCTTTTCTCTACTGATAACTCTTAAGTTTTTTTCATAGTTTTTATTTCACATTACCTATTAAATTCATTTTCTTTAATTCAGTTACTGCTAACGTTTTCATCAAGTGAATTAGTTCATTGTAACCATCTCTCTGAGGAATCGACACCCCAACTATACTACAATAACCGCAAGTACTTTTTGGACGTAATCAAATTTTAGCTCTGTTGCCGGGGAGACGGTTTACAATCAACATGAGCAGGTTTGTTTGGTCAACAAAGTGGTAACTTCGTTCTATCTTTATTTTTTTATTTTATTTATTTACTTTACTTTACTTCAGTTTTAATCTTAGTTTAGATTTTTATTTTTAGTTTGATTATTTTTTATTTCAGTTTCTTGTTTTTCCTGTGTTTGAGTGCATGCCTAGACTTATGGATCGATTTGGTAGATTTGTTAGAACTGAAGAGGAAGATTCTGATTCAGAAATTATATTTGATAATCTTTTTGCTACACCATCTACCTCTAGCATACACAACATGAGTGACTACGAGAGACCACCCATTAGGACTCTTGATGAGTACCTTCATCCCACTCGCACAGCTACACCATCATGCATAATATTTCCCCTTAATGGACCACATATAGACTTTAAACCTGGAATGATACAGTATCTCCCAACCTTTCATGGTTTGGAGAATGAGAACCCTTATGTGCATATTAGGGAGTTTGAAGAGGTTGTAGCAACCTTTCATGACCGATTTGGGACTACAAACACAATTAGACTTAAGTTCTTCACCTTTGCCCTTAAAGATAGAGCTAAAAGCTAGTTGTACGCTTTAAGACCTCGTTCGATAGGGTCATGGGATAAGATGACACATGTATTCTTTAATAATCCCACACCATAAGACTAATGCCCTGAAAAGACAAATCTTTACTTTCTCCCAGAAAGATAGTGAAATCATTTATCAAACTTGGGAGAGGTTTAAGGAGATGCTAGCTAGTTGTCCTCACCATTGGTATGAGAGTTGGCGCTTAGTGAGTTACTTTTATGATGATTTAACCCCTAGAAAGCGTCAATTCGTTGAGACAATGTGCAATGGTGAGTTTATGCGAAAAGACCCAGATGAGGCATTAGAGTACTTAAATGACCTAGTCAACAAATCTCACACTTGGACTGGACCAAATGCCATGGATAGCACTAATATGACACATCCCACTCCTTCTAGCAGAGGCATACACCACTTTAGGGAATAGGATAATCTTAGAGCACAGGTTGCGCTATTGAATAGAGAGATATGAACTTTAAAAGCCAAAGATAGCAAGACTATGCATACGATAGCCCAGTTAGAACCTCAAGGGGTATGTTTTATGTGTAAGAAGATTAACCATATGGCCCAAGAGTGTCCTGTATATGGTGAGATGAGGGAAACATATGAGGAATAATGTAATACCTTGGGGATGTACAAGAAGCCATACACACCTTATTCGGACACATATAACCCTATTTGGAGGAATCACCCAAATTTCAGTTGGAAAAAGGAGTCTCAACAGCCCACTCAAGCACCACAACCTAAAGGTGAGATGAGGGAAACATATGAGGAATAATGTAATACCTTGAGGATGTACAAAAGCCATACATACCTTATTCGGACACTGATGAGTGGTATTTATATCACTATTTCCCACTCATTTAATCTAATATTTTATATAGTTTCTTGAGTTTTGTGAATGTTTTGATGTGTTTTGTGTTATTTTGTAGATAAATAAAGTTTCAGGACATTCTGGAGGTGACTTGGAGCAAAACAGTGAAAATTGGCTAAAAAGGGCATTTTGGTAATTTCCAGTGTCGCGCCGCCCATACCTTTCGCGTCGCGACGCCCAGCATGCGCCGAATCTGCTAACGTGCGCCGGGTCAACGGATCAGAATTTGAGAAGTTTGACTTTGCTAACGTGCGTCGTGCCACGTGTCACCATCACATCCAATCCGCTAACGTGCGCCGTGCCACGTGTCATCATCATATGCTGCCGACACTCAGACTTGACACGTGTCGCCTCGTCATCAGCCATGTCAGCGGTCAACGAGTCAACTTCGCCATGTGTCACGCCACGTCATCAGCCACGTCACAAGGTCAACCAAGTCAACTTGCCACGTCAGCATCAGCCAATCACAGCGTGACACGTGTCGCCACATGTCGCAATCCTATTGTGCCGACAATTGCAACACGTGTCAGCACCGCGTCAGCGCCGTCAGCATGACGTCATCAATGATGTCATCACAATAATGAGTCTTAGCCGCCTTGCCACGTGTCGGGTGAACAGTCATCCGCCATGCCACGTGTCGCCTCCTCAGCGTGCCACGTCTTACTATTCCGGCGTCGCGACGCTGGAGACAAAAATTTCTATAAATAAGGCGCGAATTTCAGAATTGTGCGTGCTCTCTCTCTCTCATCTTTTTGAGAAGAGAGAGTTTCTCTCTCTAAAATTTATTTTTTTATTATTTTTTTATTTTTACTTTTTAGTTTGTAATTAATTTTAATTACCATTTGTAATAATAGTAATTTAGTTTTTTTTTTTTTTTTTTTTACTTTTACAGTTTTTACTATTCATGAGGAAATAATTTCCCCAGCTATGGTGAAAGGTAATTCTTTTACTGTTGCTATTTAGCTTAATCTCCCTTAAAAATAATATATTTACTAATTAAAATACTGATTAATAAATGATACCGCTATATTGGTCGGTTGACAATTAATTTAATTGGTTTAAACCTGACTTAATAAAGGACCGCTATATGGTCGTTGGTTTGTGGTAATTTATTTTGGTACCGCCTTTATGGCTGGATTATGGACATTACCGCCTATATGGCTGGTTGGACTTAATTTGACTAAATCAGGATACCGCCAGATTGGTCGGTTGGTTTAAAGAATATCACAAGTTTATATATTATTTTATTGGGAGATATCTAAATTAGTAGTAGTAAAAGTAATTCCTTTTACCTTAGCATTTCAATTTTATTGTAATTTACTTTTCAGCATTTTTACTTTATGTCTTTTACTTTTCATTATTACTAGCCCTAGTTATGTGTTGTAACTAAATAGTTATCTGGGGTTGTGATGAATTTCAATATCACCAGTTTATAAGGGTTAGATTATAGTTTGGGTAATATAAGGATTTATTTATTGAGTCTTAATCTTAATGCTTTTTATTAATTGGCCATTAATAAAATTGATTAGGTAAACTTAAAATGAACTAGACATAGGGATTTTAAGTTTAAAACCTTAGACTCAATAGCCCACGATCTTCCTTGAGGATAGATAACCCTTTAATAGATTTCCTTACAGGATAGGAATATACCTGTCGGGCGGGGGTAGCCATAATTGGAACTTAAACTTAATGAATCCAGGTAATTTGGTTGACATAGACATATGGTTCAATTGGTTATACTGGGTATTTGAATTGACCATCGGAAGAGGCTTTTACATAATTTCGTGTTCCAGGTTAATAAATCAATGTATTACCCAACTATAAAATAATCACTTCATCTTTAAAATGATATTGGAATAAATCACAACCCTAGATCTATGTATCTTTTGTTATTTTCCTTAGTATTTTCTTTTGTTTTTTTGTATATTTTAATTTAGCAATCCTATTCAACCAATCAATCAAACAATCACTCTCTTCTCCATGTAATTAGATATTTGTAATAAATAGATAAAAATTAATAAACTTAGGAATTAAGTCCTCGTGGGATCGATATTTTTATACTACTTGAACGATACGTGCGCTTGCGTTATACGTGTGTGTTTACGCCGGTCAAGTTTTTGGCGCCGTTGCCGGGGACTTATTTATCTTTTATTATTAGTTTAGGGTTAGATACTTTTACTTGTATCTAATTTCTTTTTACTTATTGTTATTGTTTTCTTGTGTTTCAGGTTCTCAGAAACTTCATGAGACGAACCAGAAGCTTTGAACTACGACCGCTTGACCCAGAAATTGAAAGAACTATCAGACAGTTGAGAAGGGAAAGGCGAGAAGCCCAAGAAGCTTTAGTCAACATGGAACCTGAACCTTTGGAGGTTGCACCACCAATTCCCATTCGAGACAGAACCATTCCGGTGGTTGACAGACTCATTTCATGTATTGTACTCCCTCCATTACCAGCAAATGCGGGTGACATCAAAACTTGCATTCAGATGATTCAGCAGTCAGTACAGTTTGGAGGAAATGCAACTGAAGATCCTAATGCCCACATCAGCAACTTCCTGGAAGTTTGCGGTACTTTCAATTACAACCGAGAAGCTGAAGAAGCAATGAGACTGCGTGTTTTCCCATACTCCTTGAAGGACAGAGCTAAAGCCTGGCTACATTCATTACCAGCAGGTTCTATCACAACATGGAACACCTTAGCCACCAAATTTCTTGCAAAGTATTTTCCACCAGCCAGAACTGGAAAACTGAGGAATGACATCACATCCTTTGTGCAACAAGACTCAGAAACTCTCTACGAAGCTTGGGAAAGGTACAAAGATTTACTCCGGAAATGTCCACACCATGAGATTCCAAAATGGCTTCAAGTCCAAACATTCTATAATGGACTTTCTGGAATAATGAGAACCACAATTGATGCTGCTGCTGGAGGAGCTTTAATGGCAAAAGGAGAAGATCAAGCCTGGGAACTAATTGAAGGAATGGCCAACAACAATTCCTTGTGGCCAACAGAAAGAAGTCTGATTCAAAGAATTGCAGGAATTTATGAAGTTGGAGCTAATACAGCAGTCAACACCAAGCTAGATCAAATTGCAAATTCATGGAGACTCTTACCACTGGATCCACAAGTTCACCATATGGAGGAGCACCAGAATCAAATCAACATGAAGAAACGGTGAATTATGTCAACAATTTCAACAGGCAGGGGAACAATCCATATTCCAACACCTACAACCCAGGGTGGAGGAATCATCCTAATTTTTCATGGAGCAACAATTCAGGCCAACAGCGGAACTATCCACCACCTGGATTCCAGCAACAGAATAAAGGCCAGGAGCAGACAAATGAACCAGTGATGGCAGAGATGTTAGCTCAATTAAAAAGATATGAAGCTATGATTCAGAGCCAATCAGCTTCCATCAAAGCACTGGAGAATCAAATGGCCAACTGGCCAATGCTCAGAGTTACAGACCGCCAGGTAATCTTCCCAGCAACACAGAACCAAATCCAAAGAACCGAGGGAAGGAGCAATGTCAAGCCATTACCTTAAAAAGTGGTACTGAAATCAACAAAGACGTTGGAGTCAAAACACTGCTGAGGAAGTTCCAAAAGATGCAGTTCCACAGATGGAAGAAAAAGAAGCAAAGGAAAAAGAAAAAGAACAGATCACTCCACCACCACCATTTCCTCAGCGTCTTCAGAAAAACAAACTGGACAAACAGTTTGCTCGTTTCCTGGAGATATTCAAAAAGCTGCACATCAACATCCCATTTGCAGAAGCCTTGGAACAAATGCCCAGTTATGTCAAATTCATGAAAGACATCCTTTCACGAAAACGGAGATTGGGAGATTACGAGACAGTAGCATTGACGGAAGAATGCAGCGCCATCATTCAGAGGAAGCTTCCCCCAAAGTTGAAAGATCCTGGCAGTTTCACAGTTCCATGCACCATTGGAGAACATTACATCGGTAAGGCCTTATGTGATTTAGGTGCCAGTGTTAATTTAATGCCTTTTTCTATTTACAGGAAACTGCAAATTGGAGAAGCAATGCCTACCTCGGTATCTTTGCAACTTGCTGATCGAACACTCGCATTTCCGAGAGGAGTCGTTGAAAATGTGCTGGTCAAAGTTGACAAACTCATCCTTCCAGCAGACTTCATCATCCTTGACATGGAAGAAGACAAAGAAATACCTATCATTCTTGGGAGACCATTTTTGGCTACAGGTAAAACTGTAATTGATGTGCAAAAAGGAGAACTAACCATGAAAGTGCAGGACCAAGAAGTGACCTTTAATGTTTTCAAAGCTATGAAATTTCCGAGCGATGAAAAGAAGAAGAAGAATGCTTCAGAGTTGATGTTATTGATAGTATCATTCAGAATACTGAGCCAAATCCCACGGATACACTTGAAGCTTGCATCACCAATATGACTGACAGCGAGCTAGATGCTGAAATCCTGGAATGTATCAGCTACCTTGACAAACCATTCCGATTCAAAGCAACACCACCAGTTGAAAGCTTGGAATTGCCAAAGAAAGATCGAATCAAACCTTCGATTGAAGAACCACCACAGCTGGAACTAAAGTTACTTCCGAGCCATCTCAGGTATGCATTTCTTGGAAACTCTTCTGAATTACCTGTTATTATTTCTTCTTCACTAACATTGGAGCAGGAAGAAAAGCTACTAAGAGTTTACGAGAGCACAAAAAGCCATTGGCTGGACTATAGCAGACATTCGAGGCATTAGTCCATCATTTTGCATGCACAAGATTCTGATGAATGATGAATACAAACCCACAGTGGAGCATCAACGGAGACTCAATCCAATCATGAAGGAAGTTGTGAAGAAAGAAATCATCAAATGGTTGGATGCTGGCATCATTTACCCCATCTCAGATAGCACTTGGGTAAGTCCTATGCAGTGTGTACCAAAGAAAGGAGGAATTACTGTGGTCACCAATGAAAAGAACGAGTTGATCCAACAAGAACAGTGACTGGATGGAGAGTATGTATGGACTACAGGAAACTCAACAAAGCCACAAGAAAGGACCATTTTCCACTACCATTTATTGACCAGATGTTAGACAGGCTGGCAGGACATGAGTTCTATTGCTTTCTGGACGGATATTCAGGGTACAATCAGATTGCCATCGCACCAGAAGACCAGGAGAAAACTACCTTTACATGTCCCTATGGTACTTTTGCTTTCCGCAGGATGCCATTTGGATTATGTAATGCTCCTGCTACATTTCAGCGTTGCATGATGGCCATCTTCTCAGACATGCTGGAGCAGAGTATGGAGGTTTTTATGGATGATTTTTCTGTGTTTGGAGATTCTTTTGACCATTGTTTGCAAAATTTGGAACAGGTATTACAAAGGTGCGAAGATACAAACCTGGTACTCAACTGGGAGAAATGTCCATTTCATGGTGCAGGAAGGCATTGTTCTTGGACACCGGATTTCACAAAAGGGATTGAGGTAGACAAAGCAAAGATCGAGACAATTGAGAAACTACCTCCACCAACATCTGTCAAAGGGATTCGGAGTTTTCTTGGACATGCAGGTTTTTACAGAAGATTTATCAAAGACTTTTCCAAGATTGCTAAACCTCTTTGCAATCTTCTGGAAAAGGATGTGCCTTTTAACTTCACCAAAGAATGCCAGGCAGCTTTCGAGATCTTAAAACAAAGCTGATTTCTGCCCCCATCATTGTAGCACCAGATTGGACCCTTCCATTCGAGGTAATGTGTGATGCTAGTGATTTTGCTGTAGGTGCAGTTTTGGGACAACGCAAAGCAAAGATTTTCCACACCATTTACTACTCCAGCAGAACTTTGAATGAAGCTCAACTCAACTACACAACCACTGAAAAGGAGTTGCTAGCAGTTGTGTATGCTTTTGACAAATTCCGCTCTTATCTGTTGGGTCCCAAAGTGGTGGTTTACACAGATCATTCAGCAATCAAATATCTGATCACAAAGAAAGATGCCAAACCCAGATTGATCCGTTGGATACTTCTTCTGCAAGAATTCGACGTGGAGATTCGAGACAGGAAAGGAACAGAAAATCAGGTGGCAGATCATCTATCAAGGCTCGAGAATGGAGAAACAGCTGACAAAGATCCATCAATCAAAGAAACGTTTCCAGATGAACAACTGTTTTCCCATAACAGGAAGTCCCTTGGTATGCTGACTATGTCAATTATATTGTGTCAGGAAAATGGCCGTTGGAATGGACAACTCAGCAACGAAAGAAGTTCTTCAAAGAAGTCAAGCATTATGTCTGGGATGAACCATACCTGTTTAAACGCTGTGCTGATCAATTATTGAGACGGTTGTTCCACAGGAGGAAATCAACAGTGTTTTGCAACACTGTCATTCATCACCATACGGCGGACACTTCAGCGGAAACAAAACTGCAGCCAAAGTCCTTCAATCAGGTTTTTCTGGCCCACACTTTTTAAAGATGCTTATCTTTTTGCTTTTCAATGTGACAGGTGCCAGAGAACGGGGAATATTTCCAGGAGAAACGAAGGACCGTTGCAAAACATTCTGGAAGTGGAGATATTGATGTATGGGGTATTGATTTCATGGGACCCTTTGTTCCATCATTTGGAAACCTGTACATCCTGGTTGCTGTAGACTACGTCTCCAAATGGGTTGAAGCAATTGCACTGCCATCCAATGACTCAAAAGTTGTGATCAAATTCATAAAAAAGAACATTTTCACTCGATTCGGAACACCTCGGGCAATTATCAGCGATGGTGGCTCACATTTCTGCAACAAATACTTCGATGCACTCTATCCAAATACGGAGTTACTCACAAGATTGCCACAGCTTACCATCCACAGTCAAATGGACAGGTTGAAGTTTCAAACAGGGAGATCAAAGAATCCTAGAAAGAACCGTTGGATCAACAAGGAGGGACTGGTCAACAAAACTAGATGATGCATTATGGGCCTACAGACAGCTTACAAGACACCCATTGGTATGTCCCCATATCGATTGGTGTTTGGGAAAGCATGCCATCTGCCAGTTGAGCTTGAACACAAGGCGTACTGGGCACTGAAGAAGTTGAATCTTGACTCACAAGCTGCAGGAGAGAAAAGACTTCACCAACTCAACGAATTGGAGGAATTTCGCCTACAGGCTTATGACAATGCCAAATTATACAAGGAAAAGACCAAAAATGGCATGACCGAAAAATAGTGCACAGACAGTTGGAACCAAGGCAGCAGGTGTTGTTGTACAATTCGAGGTTGAAACTTTTCCCAGGAAAGTTGAAATCTAGGTGGTCTGGACCATTTGTGATCACTCAGGTTTTACCATATGGAGCTGTTGAGTTACTGGATCCCAATACCAACACAACACATTCAAGGTTAACAGTCAGCGTGTCAAGCACTACTGGGGAGAATCATTTGGGCGACAAAAAGAAAGTGTCACACTTTCAGATCCAGCATAAACGTTCGAGAAGTCACGTCTAGCTGACGACTTAAACTTAGCGCTCGCAGGGAGGCAACCCATGCAATTTTTGTATATATTGTGATTTGGTGTGATTTAATTTTGTGTGTTTAGTTTTTGCAGATTAAGTCATTTCAAGATGGAAGAAGCTCTCGCAAATCTTCACAAGCAATTTCCTTCTCTCCCACAAAAATCTCTATTGAAAGTTTACAAAGCTCGCTTGGAACGAATGAGACTACTGACAATCCATGGTGTGCCCAATGACATTCGTTGGGTAATTGAAGCACGAGTTCGATTGGCAGGTGAGTCTTCTGAATCTTTTATTTCACATCTGCCTGGTTTTGGAAGAAGCACCTATGCAAAGAAACGAAGAGCTAAGCAAATGGGTGTTTGTTACAAATGTGCACGATGGAATTGCAATACTCGTTGTCGTTCTTTAGGAATGGTGTCTGTTAATCGCGAAGACAAAATTAAATTCATTAGGAGTGGCTTGAGTAAGGAGTCTTTAGATGATATATCTTCGACTCTTGAGACGCATCCCAGTGGACATGTTCACATAGCCTTTCGCAGATTACATACACAATTTCAAAAAGAAAGACAATAGTTAAGTCTCGGGAATCTGACTCAAAAAGACCCTGTTTGCCAATTTATAAGAAAATTGGATGGGAAGCTTGTCCCTGACGCATAGACGTCAATCAAGCTTGTTATTTTTGTAAATATTATATCTCTTTGTTTTTTCCTAATAATTGTGATTTGTTTTTTTGTTTTCTTTTATTTTCTCCGACAGGATCCAGATTTTGTTGACTATCACGATCTATTTTACTATTTTGCTACTAATCGTCCTTTGGAAGATACTTGTGCTATTTTTACTCACCTTTTTCAGGTATTATAAATTCAACTCATCATTGCACTTTTGAAGACATCCAGAATTAAAAAATGGAAACCACTTCAAGAAGACGAGTTGAAAACATCTGTGTGTTTTGCGGTAGTACTGTTGGTACTAAACCACAATACATAGAAGCAGCACAGGAATTGGGTCGAGTCTTAGCCGCAAGGAATATGCACTTAATATATGGCGGAGGTAATCTTGGATTAATGGGGATTGTTTCAAAGGCCGTACAGGAAGGAGGCAGTCATGTTTTGGAATCATCCCAAAACCCTTGGCAGAAGCAAATCTTATTGAACCAACAAACGGAGAGGAACTGATCGTGCCAGGTATGTCTGAACGACTGGTAGAAATGATTAACCGTTCTGATGCTTTTATTGCTTTGCCAGGTGGCTTGGGCACATTGGAGGAAATTTTTATTGTACTATCTTGGGCGAACCTAACATACACCAGAAACCAATTGGGCTGTACAACGTTGATGGGTTTTATGATTTTCTTTGTGTGTTTCTTGATGATGCTCGAAGAAATGGGTTCGTGTCAAAACCTTTAAAAGAACTCCTCTTCACTGCCAGAACTGCTCCAGATCTAATTGACCAACTCATAGCCTATGAACCGAAAGTTGACCCTATCATTTCAAAGATAAATTGGTCCGAGGACGATCGTGGTAAGAGACGTCGAATAAATCTGGATCTTAACCTGTAATTTTCCTGTAGAATTTCAGCTAACCAGGTATTATTTTCTAAACTCTTCTTCTACTGTTTAAGACATTGGGGACAATGTCTCATTTAGGTTTGGGGGTGAGGTATAGTTAATAGTACTTGTTTGTATTGTTTTTTATTTTAGTCCAAAATTTTCGAAAAATACAAAAAAATTGAAAAATTTTCAAAAATTACAAAAATTTTTGCATTTTTGTGTTTTTATTTTAACTAAAAAGGTGAAATTGGTAAGAAATAGCCGAGTAAGGAGTTTCCACTCTTGAGACGTATTTCAAGTCATTTATTTCGAACAAGTTAATTTTTTTTTATTTCCTTTTGAATTATTTAATTTGTGAATTCTCCATAATACTGACTAAAATGAATCTTCATATGTTCAGTTGCAGGTATTATCAACATACATGTAACATACAGACATGATTGTAATTGAAAAGTTTGTAATATTCCGTGCTCTAGTTTAATTGGAGGAAGCATCTATACATAGTTATGGAAAAAAAAAAAAAATTTCTGATGTTACAAAATAAAGTATCTAAGATCCGGGTTATTAAGTCTGTAAGGGTGTTTTAACACCTAGTGCCCTAAAACCAACTGGTTTGGGAGTCATTGGCCCAAAGCTCGCTACATGGATCAAAGATACTGCAAAAATATATTATATCTGAAGTCTGAGTAATTAAGTTCGTAGGGGTGTCTTAACACCTGGTGCCCTAAAGCCAACTGGTTTGGGAGCCACCGACCCAAAGCTCGCTACATAGACGGAAGGTATTGTATATAAATAAAAAATCAAAATTCAGAAAAAGCAAAAAAAAATCAGAAAAATCAGAAAAAATTATTCCATTGCTACAAAAAGGTGTGAAATCTGATAGAACTTTAGGACAAAAATATTCCTCTCTTATCAACTGCACTTATGACTGTTGTGGGCAAAAATGAGTTGTTTAATATTTTGTTGGCTGTGTATATGAAGAATGGTAAAATAATCGGAGAAATTACTTATTTCGTAATTTAGAATGAAACAAAACAACTAGTAACTTGGAGTAGAAGTTTCACCTGATTAGTCACTAACCTCTTTATTCTCTTTTCGCTTGTCTTTTTGCTTTTGTGTGCATTAGTTTTAATACCTTTTTACTTTTGTAAAATGTTTGTGGGTATCATTGCTGTAAACCCTCACGAGACTACAACTCGTCCACTAGGGACACCTAGGGGTTTAAAGGCTTGTTGCATATGCTAAATGCAACCGTGATCCCTACGAAAATGCTTAGTTAAATTTTATTCTGTTATTTTATTCTGTATTTTGCTCGAGGACTAGCAAAATGTTAGGTTTGGGGGTGTGATGAGTGGTATTTATATCACTATTTCCCACTCATTTAATCTAATATTTTATATAGTTTCTTGAGTTTTGTGAATGTTTTGATGTGTTTTGTGTTATTTTGTAGATAAATAAAGTTTCAGGACATTCTGGAGGTGACTTGGAGCAAAACAGTGAAAATTGGCTAAAAAGGGCATTTTGGTAATTTCCAGTGTCGCGCCGCCCATACTTTCCGCGTCGCGACGCCCAGCATGCGCCGAATCTGCTAACGTGCGTCGGGTCAACGGATCAGAATTTGAGAAGTTTGACTTTGCTAACGTGCGCCGTGCCACGTGTCACCATCACATCCAATCCGCTAACGTGCGTCGTGCCACGTGTCATCATCATATGCTGCCGACACTCAGACTTGACACGTGTCGCCTCGTCATCAGCCATGTCAGCGGTCAACGAGTCAACTTCGCCATGTGTCACGCCACGTCATCAGCCACGTCACAAGGTCAACCAAGTCAACTTGCCACGTCAGCATAAGCCAATCACAGCGTGACACGTGTCGCCACGTGTCGCAATCCTATTGTGCCGACAATTGCAACACGTGTCAGCGCCGCGTCAGCGCCATGTCAGCGCCACGTCATCGCCACGTCAGCATGATGTCATCAATGACGTCATCACAATAATTGAGTCTTAGCCGCCTTGCCACGTGTCGGGTGAACAGTCAGCCGCCATGCCACGTGTCGCCTCCTCAGCGTGCCACGTCTTACTATTCCAGCGTGCCGACGCTGGATGGGCGTCGCGACGCTGGAGACAAAATTTTATAAATAAGGCGCAATTTCAGAATTGTGCGTGCCTCTCTTCTCTCATCTTTTTGATGAAGAGAGTTTCTCTCTCTAAAATTTATTTTTTATTATTTTATTTTTATTTTTACTTTTTAGTTTGTATTAATTTAATTACCATTTGTAATTAGTAATTTAGTTTTTTTTTTTTTTACTTTTTACAGTTTTTACTATTTATGAGGAAATATTTCCCCAGCTAGGGTGAAAGGTAATTCTTTTACTGTTGCTATTTAGATTAATCTCCCTTTAAAATAATATATTTACTAATTAAAATACTGATTAATAAAGGATACCGCTATATTGGTCGGTTGACAATTTAATTTAATTTGGTTTAAACCTGACTTAATAAAGAAAACCGCGATATTGGTCGGTTGGTAAATTTATTTTGGTACCGCCTTTATGGCTGGATTATGGACATTACCGCCTATATGGCTGGTTGGACTTAATTTGACTAAATCAGGATACCGCCAGATTGGTCGGTTGGTTAAATAATATCACAAGTTTATATATTATTTTATTGGGAGATATCTAAATTAGTAGTAGTAAAAGTAATTCCTTTTACCTTAGCATTTCAATTTTATTGTAATTTACTTTTCACATTTTTACTTTATGTCTTTTACTTTTCAGTTATTACTAGCCCTAGTTATGTGTTGTAACTAATAGTTATCTGGGGTTGTGATGAATTTCAATATCACCAGTTTATAAGGGTTAGATTATAGTTTGGGTATTATAAGGATTTATTTATTGAGTCTTAATCTTAATGCTTTTTATTATTTGGCCATTAATTAAAATTGATTAGGTAAACTTAAAATGAACTAGACATAGGGATTTTAAGTTTAAAACCTTAGACTCAATAGCCCACGATCTTCCTTGAGGATAGATAACCCTTTAATAGATTTCCTTACAGGATAGGAATATACCTGTCGGGCGGGGGTAGCCATAATTGGAACTTAAACTTAATGAATCCAGGTAATTTGGTTGACATAGGAATATGGTTCAATTGGGTTATACTGGGTATTTGAATTTGACCATCGGAAGAGGCTTTTACATAATTTCGTGTTCCAGGTTAATAAATCATTGTATTACCCAACTATAAAATAATCACTTCATCTTTAAAATGATATTGGAATAAATCACAACCCTAGATCTATGTATCTTTTGTTATTTTCCTTAGTATTTTCTTTTGTTTATTTTGTATATTTTAATTTAGCAAATCCACATTCAACCAATCAATCAAACAATCACTCTCTTCTCCATTTAATTAGATATTTGTAAATAAATAGATTCAACAATTAATAACAACAGTAGGAATTAAGTCCTCGTGGGATCGATATTTTTATACTACTTGAACGATATGTGCGCTTGCGTTATACGTGTGTGTTTACGCCGGTCAGACACCTATAACCCTAGTTGGAGGAATCACCCAAATTTCAGTTGGAAATAGGAGTCTCAACAGTCCACTCAAGCACTACAAACTAAAGGTTACAGTGCCCCCCTCAATATCACACACCTACCATTCCTAGAAATTCTTTAGAGGACATTGTGCATGCATTTATAGAGGCCTAGAGCAAAACTAATCAAAGTTTTGAGTCACCAATAGCTCAGGTGGTTGAAGACAATAAGGAGATAAAATGTCAAGTCTCTAAGTTGACTAATGTCCTGAGTGTGCAAGAACAAGGAAATTTTCCATCTCAAGCTCAACCAAATCCACAAGGGCAACACATGGCAAATGTTGATCATAAGGCATCCAATGTAAAAGGTGTTAATGTCATCATCACTATGAGCGGTAAAGAGATAGGCTTGCAGGACACTTCCAACATTATAGGTGACCCCAAAGATATTAGTACCAATATTCCTCATGAAGAACAAGTGCCACATATCCCAGTTAGAGTACTTTTCCCTCAAGCTCTTAGGCCTATTGCGAGAGCTCCAGACCCTAATGGTGAGATCCTAGAACATTTAAAACAAGTAAAGATTAACCTTCCTTTGTTACATGTGATCAAACAAGTTCCCACATATGTGAAGGTTTTGAAGGATTTATGCACTATGAAGAGAAAGCATCATGTGAAGAAGACTGCATTCTTAATACAGCAAGCAAGTGCAGTGATTGACCAGAGGGTCCCACCAAAATACAAAGATCCGGGATGCCCTATTATTGCTTGCCACATTGGCACATATGAGTTCGGTCAGGCTTTATTAGATTTAGGTGATAGTGTTAATCTTATGCCATATTCTATCTATATGCAGCTAGCACTTGGAGAGATTAAACCTACATATGTGGTTTTACAGTTAGCTGACCACTCTATAAGAACACCGTGGGGAGTACTTGAGGATGTTTTACTTCAAATCGATAAATTCTACTATCATGTTGATTTCCTGATTTTAGACATTCAATCTGTGGTTAACACTGAGTCAAAAATTTCTCTCATCTTAGGTAGACCTTTTCTTGCTACAGCTAATGCCCTTATTAATTGCAGGAATGGTCTCATGAAGTTATCATTTGGGAACATGACACTAGAAGTAAATATTTTTCATGTTGAGAAACAACCACGAGATGATGATCAGTGTCTCTACACATACCTGATAGACACAGTCTCACCGGAAACAGCTTCTTTACAATATGAATCTCGCCCTCCCGATCTGGACCTAATACCAAAGAATCGTAAAAAGAGGAAAATGAGAGTTAGTTCTCACTTGAAGATGATCCCTGGAAAGTTAAAAAGGAGGTTGAGCTAATCTTTCCTTATGTGCAGCCTAAAATCTCAGCCATCAGTCGATCCTGGGGGATCGATGGATATAATGCCACAACCAGCCATAAATTCTTTTTCATGTCTTCATCACCAGTTCCTATCGAAGAATAAAGTACATTAGACTACTTGGTACGCTACATGGAAGCCACCATGATAAATTGGTGGTTACGTCTGGCTGAAGACGTTAAACTTAGCGCTAGCGGGGAGGCAACCCTTGCATCTGCAACTATTTTATTTTATTTTATTTTTCTTTACTTTAGTTTTATTTTATTGTGTGCTAATTGCATATTTATTATTTGCATGAGTATTTATGAAGGTGTTAGCGCAATCCACACGGCCCGCACAACTAAAGTCTCACCAGCATGAACATGAGCAACTCCATGTCTGGTAGTGTTGTTCCTCACTCTTTTTTCTTTATATTTATCTTACATTGAGGACAATTCAAGTTTTAAGTGTGAGGGTGTTTGCATGTACCTGTTCTAAAAAAAATTGTTAGTTTTTAGTCCTTAATAGTAAAGCATAAGTCCAATGATGAGTATTGTTTACTTTAGGATGAAATCTTAGAAATGATAAGTTCTTTAATGTACTTTTATTTGATGCCTTGAGTAGTTGATCTAGGTTAGACTGGTAAGTACTTAACTATAGGTTTTTAACAGTAAGAACCTAGGTAGTTGGCAAAGTGACTAGTTGAAGAAATTACATGTCGATGAATGACTGTTTTCTTAGATGTCAATCCTGATTTGCTAGTGTTATGATGTATGGTATAGTTAAAAGTAAAAGCATAAAGTTTTGAAAGAAAGAAAAAGATAACATAAGAAATTAAACCACCAATAAGCATGAAGCTAACCATGGGCGAGGGTCAGGACCACCATGAGGAGAAATGCTACCTTAAAGGGTAGGTGTGTTGAAAAGAAGAAAAAGAAAAGAAAAAAATCATACCATACTGAGCACACAAAAAGACAATTACAGAGCACAATTGAGATATCTAGGTTGGTTTGACTCATCGGATCCCAATTTTTAGACGAAATCATTGAGTTGGCTTACCTAGAAATCAAGCTGTGAATGAACCTTTACACACACACATTGTGAGTCTAGCTTAGATGATTTATTCAAGGACTTGGATTCGAGTTGCATTGAGTACTTTGAAGGTTCTATAGTTTCATTACTAGACATTTGTTGAGGACAATAATATGTGTAACTATTAGGACTATTTCATTTTTTTATTTTTTGCATGATTGCATGTGTTTTGAATGACGTTTGTGGGTGTCGTCGCTGTAAGCCCTCACGAGACTATAACTCATCCACTAGGGCCACCTAGAGGTTTAAAGGCTTGTTGCATATGCTAAATGCAATCATGATCCCTACGAAAGTGGCTTAGATAATTTTTATTTATTTATTTATTTATTTTTTATTTAGTTTAGTTCTTTTTTTTCTTTTTGTGCTTGAATTGTTATGGACTAACAATAAGCTGGATGGGGGTTGTGATATGTACATGTGAGATGGTTTAGGATGTGAAACCTTCAATTGAGCAATAAAAGAAATCAATTACAGAATATATGAATTTGATACAAGTGAGATTCCCTACGCTTTACTATTTTTCTCTACTGATAACTCTTAAGTATTTCTCATAGTTTTTATTTCCCATTACCAATTAAATCCATTTGCTTTAATTCAGTTACTGCTAACATTTTCATCAAGTGAATTAGTTTCTTATAACCATCTCTCTGAGGAATCGACACCCCAACTATACTGCGATAACCGCAAGTAGTTTTTGGGCGTAATCAGGTAGTTGTTCTCTTATGCGTTTAGTAAATAATCAACAATAATGGCATTGATATTATGTATAGACAAGCATGATGGTTATAACTACCTACTTCAAGTAGGGTAGTTGTTCTCATATGCTACTAGAAAGGTTTAATTGCTTTGTGTTATAGATGGTAGTCATTTTCATATGCTACTATCTATGAATAATCCTTAGATTTGAGGTCTTCAACAATTTTACATGTGAATCATGTAACTTTGATGCCAACCTGAGTAGCCATATTTAGGATTGCCAATATGAGAGTGCTTGGATTGCATATGAAACATGTGAAGATTATGGAAGACACGAGAAGATGAGTGATACTAACTAATATTAATTAGGATATATTCAATTGAGTGAAGACAATAAGTGATGATGCATATAATTAATATAATTAGGGTATGTTTATACCAATATTAGCATTGGACGCTTGATATGTTCATCCAGTTAAGTCGGTCCATTGACGCTTGACACGGATTTATAATGATATTAGTTTTGAAATTTGATTTTGTTTACAGAGATTAGTTTTATGATATATTTTGGATACCTTTGTTTTATTATTTTTCTGAAAATGTACTTCGAAAAGTGTATTTTTAAAAGATTCGCTTTTGAAAGAAATGTACTTGAAACGCATTTGATTTCATTTTTGACATAATATGAGCTTTTGATGAGATATGATATGATATTTTTCTTCCACGATGCTCGTACTATGTTTTATTTATTTTATGTTTTTGAAACCACCCGTGGTGCTTGTATAGGGTCATGTCCATCTAAAAAATGGGCCGATCTGTTACCCTCTATTGACTTAAGCTTGTTTCGTTCATTGTCCGGTCAGGGCACGCGACTTGGACATTGGACATTTGATTAACTTTATGACATTTTCGGATATTCTAGTTTCAATGTTTTGAAAAATTATTTCCAAAAGTGAGTTTAAAGTGATTACTTATGTTTTGACGATTTGGATGCTGGATAAGATTGACTGTAAGAAATTTGTATTGTGATTTCTGTTTCTGATCATGAATGAAATCGGTTGTATGGAATTTGTTCCATAGTTTTGTTTCTGATAACGAATGAGATCTATAGTGTATTATCTCCATTATGTTTCTGTATCTGATAATGAATGTAACTGCTTGGAAAGAATCCATATTATGTTTCTATATCTGATAATGAATGTGATTGACTACATAAAATCTGCATTAGGCTTTTATTCTGTTTATAGATGAGATTAACCATGTGACATTAGTATTGATTATGTGTGTGTAGTTAGTTTGGTTGGCGATTTGACCAATGTTCTAGTAGTTTTAGTTATGATATATCTTTTTTGGTTTGTTTTTATAGATTTTTTGGTACGATTATTACATAGAATATTTGAGTTCTGTATAAGTTACGTTTCTGAATTTGTATATGTTATGGAAGTATCTGTCTGTCGATTATGTTATATGGTATGTGTATGATTTAAAAAAATATAGTATAACTTATTTAATTTTGGCATATAATGTTTAAAGATCGATATCGAGGTACGTTTCCTGAACTTATTGTAGGGGTTTTATAGGGAATATCCGGTAACGCAGCGGAACACGGAAAATCAAAATTTTTTTATTTCAATAATTTTTCTTGGATCAATTAAAGAAACTTATTTATTAAATTACCCAATACTTAAAAACTGAAATTTAACTTAAGAAATCATATTTCTTGAAAATTACCGTTTGACCCCTAAACTTTACATTTTGTTCATTTTAGTCCTCAAACTGTCAAATATAATTTTGGATTTTTCTAAATCAATTCTAAAATGATTTCCAACATGTCCAACACATCAAAAGTAAATTGCATCAAAAACCCAAAAATTCTTATAATTGTCGAACAGTCCCTGAATTTTCAAGATTTACAATTTGGTCAATTTTTGTTCAAAACATGTCAATATCAAATCCAATCAATCCAAAAATTAATATGCATCGTATACACATCATAATACATCACATATATGAAAAGCCACAAATTTGGAAAGGGTTATGAACCCTAATTTTATAATTTCTTCAAATTCACAAATTACACAAAATTGAACAAATTCAATACTTTAATTCAATCTTTGCTACACCAAACAAGTCTCACCACCATGAAACAACTCAAGAAAAATTCTAGGTCATAAATGAGTGGCTATACAACTCTAGAATGACAACTTGATTACTAATTAATCAAAAGAGAGCTTAAGAACTTATTTCAAGCTCACTTTGTTATCATACATGCTTTCATCTTTCAAACAAGTTCACAACTAGTTGAAAAGTTTAAGAAAAAAATTACAAAATCAAAATATTTCCAAGATTTTTCTCTTTGGTTCTTCAACTTTGCTCTCAACCCTTTTATTATGTTTTTGGTAAATTGTTTAACCTAATGAATGAAAAATGAAACAAAACAATTTATACTCACCAAAAATGCCCTTGGCCGAATTTTGTGAGCAAAATAAATCTCTAGATATTTTTTTTTGTTTAATTAATTCATTAATCAATTTGTGTATATGATCATTACTTCATTTAATGATTTACAACAAGTCAAATAAATCAACTAAAGTCATTTCCTAAAGTTATCATAACTAAAGATATTTATATTTTTAATTAATTTAATTATTTAACAATTAAATAATTATTTAAATACAAATATTTTAAATATATGTATTATATTTACATTAAATATTCAAATACATATATATTTATGATTTATGTCAAATATTACAATTTGACATTTAATTAATGTGTATTTAATAAAATCATTCATTAAATACAAATATTTTAAATATATGTATTATATTTACATTAAATATTCAAATACATATATATTTATGATATATGTCAAATATCACAATTTGACATTTAATTAATGTGTATTTAATAAAATCATTCATTAAATACAAATATAGATTAATTAGGAAATGACCATTAGGTCCCTTTACACATATTTTTCGTTTAACCGTTAAACGACTTATAAATAATCAGTATTATTCATAATAGTTGCCCTAGTGCTCTACGAGTATATTTCACTAGTGAGACTCTCTAGATTCAGGCATATCCGTCACGAAATCTAATTTCGTATCCATAATTTACCCACCCATAAATTATGACGACCACAGATAAACTCGCTGAATCATACAGGTCGAGGTCATGACATATCTTTAATTCCTCCATCACAAGTATCCGGATATATCCCAGAAATATAAATGTAAACGTCAAATCTCTATAGGGACAAACCCGTCGACGTCTCTATTAGCAATCTCTAAAAGAACACTTAGAACTTACTTCTAAAGTGTACCACGGGCCCATGGTTTTTATCTGATTTCTAATCATATATGGACTACCTATGCTCTGTACACAGAACTGACAGATCCTATCTCGACACACACATGACTCCCTGAGGATCTGTCCACACCTAACAAACAGGCGGAGGTCTGATCTAAATAGATCGGTGAAGATGTCTCATTTGCCCACAGTGGTATCCCAAGTCGAAGAATCACTTATGCTATTCAACCCGAGAAGATTATAATTGAGGTTGGTGTACCATCCATTAAGAATCTTTGGTGAGTCGTTCAGTATTTATCCCCTATAAACATCTACACGTCTATAAGAGTCTCCAAGACTCATGGTTCATTGAGAAACCATTGGAATCCAATATTCCAGTATACGACATGTACCGGTCTTAACAGGTTACTTTACTGACCAAGTAGTGTAAACCTTGACCAGGAACTGTCTAAGAATGACAACGCATGATACAACTCAATGTCAGTTGCGACGCTTTTGCAACTGTATCATGACTAATCATTCTAAGGTCAATTACGTATTTTCCATATTAAGAGATATATTATATTATAGAAACTGCTTATTTTATTCATAATAAAACGTTTACAAGAGTATTAACAAGGAAATACAACAGGGAATTGGCGCTCTGAGCACCAACCCCGACAAAATCTCCTACTTGCTCTTGTGTCAATATCGATTGCATCTAATACCCATCGACTCCACATGTTTATCAAATAACTTCGGAGGAATGGCCTTCGTAAGCGGGTCTGCTATATTATCTTCACTCGGTACCTTGCACATGATAATATCCCCTCGCAACAAAATCTCTCGAATGATGTGGTACTTGCGTTCCACATGCTTCGACTTCTTATGCGCCCTCGGTTCCTTTACTTGCGCAATAGCTCCTGTATTATCACAGTATAACAGAATCGCATTCTCGATACTTGGGACCACTCCCAATTCTGTGATAAAGTTACTAATCCATACAGCTTCCTTTGCAGCTTTAGAAGCTGCAATGTATTCCGCCTCTGTGGTGGAATCTGCTGTTGACCTCTGTTTGGAACTCTTCCAACAAACTGCACCTCCGTTAAGGGTAAAGATGAATCCAGATATAGACTTTCTATCATCGGGATCCTATTGGAAGTCGGAATTCGTATACCCATTAACTTACAGTTCATTTCCTCCATATATAATCAACTTACCCTTAGTACATTTAAGATACTTCATGATATGTTTAATGGCCATCCAATGGTCATTAATTGGATTGGACTGATATCTACGGGTTACGCTAACAGTGAAACTGATATCAAGCCTAGTACATAACATGACATACATTATGCTACCCAAACATGAAGCATAAGGTTGGTTAGACATTCTAACCTTCTCATCTTCTTCTGCGGACACATCTTTTTTGAAAGATGAATCACATGTCTGAACGGTATATTTGCTGTCTTACAGTTACCAAAATTATACCGTTCCAATATCTTATCTATATACGTTGATTGGGATAACCCAATCAGCTTCCTTTCTCTATCTCTATAGAGTTTTATGCCTAAAACACAGGAAGCTTCTCCAAGGTCCTTCATGGAGAAATTCTTACATAGGTAAGTTTTGACGCATTGCATCATCCCTATATCATTCCCAATGATTAGGATGTCGTCAACATAGAGGACTAAAAATACCACCATGCTCCCACTGGCCTTCTGATATACACAGGATTCTTCCGAATTCTTGGGAAAATCAGACAATCTAATAATCTCGTCGAATCGAAGATTCCAACTTCGTGAAGCTTGTTTAAGTCCATAAATGGACTTCTTAAGCTTACATACCATACCCGAGTTCTCGCTGGATGCAAAACCCTCTGGCTGTTCCATATAGATTTCTTCATCAAGAAATCCATTTAGAAAAGTTGTTTTGACATCCATTTGCCAAATCTCGTAATCATGATAAGCAACTATAGAAAGAAAAATCCTAATAGACTTAAGCATTGCTACTGGTGAAAAAGTTTCATCGTAGTCGACACCAGGTCCCTGCGTGTAACCTTTTGCTACCAGTCGGGCCTTATAGGTTTCAACATTTCCATCAGGCCCGCTCTTCCTCTTGTAAACCCATTTACAACCGATAAGAACAATTCCTTAGGGAAGCGGAAGCAAGTCCCAAACTTGATTCTCATGCATTGAGTCTAACTCGGATTTCATGGCATTTTGCCACTTCACAGAGTCGATGTCCAACATCGATTCTCTATAGGTAAAAAGGTCAGTCTCTTCAACTAAGAGAACATAGAGACTCTTTTCTTGTATCAAATAGAAGCGTTCAGGAGGTCTAGATACCCTTTGTGACCTACGGAGTGTGTGTGTTGAAGGTTCTTCATCTACTTGAACTTCAGGTTCCTCTGTTGGTTCGTTGTTTTCAGGTTGGACTTCATCAAGTTCAACTTGTCTGTGATTACCACCTTCTGACAAAAATTCTACCTCTAGAAATTTTGTGAAGCGAGCTACGAACACATTTCGATGCTCGGTATCATAGAACAGATATCCCTTCGTATTCGAATGATATCCAACAAACCTAGACTTTTACCCTTGAGGCGAACGCTTATCTTGCTGAGCCATCCTGACATAGGCAGGACAACCCCAAACCTTAACATAATTAAGATTTGGTTTCATACCGGTCCATATCTCATAATATAGCCTCATATGCCAAAGTTCAGTATTATTAACTATAGGTAAACTATGTTTATTAATCATAGTATTCAAAATATCTCTAGAAGTATGCAATGTGTAATGACCATGCTCATTTGAACAACAAATGATCTGAATATTACATTTATCATATAAATACAAAGAACAGTTCTTAATATTAACATGATAACCTTCTGTATCTAATACAAAAGAGATATAATATTTGCTACATATCCTGGTACAACATAGCAATCATATAACAAAATGCTCCCGCTCGGCAATGGGATCTCGCATACTCCCATTGCAACTGCATCCAGAGAGTCTCTACTCCCAAAATGCAACTGCATCTCTCCAGACTTCAGCTTCTTACTTTCCTTCAGCACCTGCAACGAATTGCAAATGTGAACAGGACAAGCAGAATCCAAAATCCAGCTGGATGTAACAGCTTCACAAGCTAGTGAGATATCAATAACTGGAAAAATAAATGTATCTGATGTAGATGCTCTCTTTTTTCTTATCTGGGCAATGTAGTCAGGACAGTTCCTTTTCCAGTGCCCACTTTGCTGCAATGATGGCATTTGTCTTTAGACACCCTATTTGGTTTTGCTATTTTTCCTTGCGATAGAGGACTGAAACCCTTCTTCTTCTTCGCTTTCATCTTCTTTCCTTTTGTCCTGGCCTGGGAAGAAGCGGAGAGTGAAGTAGGTTTCGGAGGGCGAGTTGGTACTCCTTTCCTTAAGTCATCTTCCACCGTGATCAGCATCCTATGCAGTTCATGGTAGGAACAGATAATCTCATTCATGTTGAAATACATGACGAATTGGCGATAAGAAGCTGAAAGCGAACCAAAAATGACACTTCTACCGAGAATGTCATTCAGAGAGATATTATGTTACCTCAGTTGTTCGATCAAATCGATCAAGTGAAGAACATGTGAGCTCACAACTTGCCCCTCGTCCAGTCTCGCATGGAACAATTCCATCGTAATTTTATGAACAACAATTTATTCTTGGTTCATATACGATTCTCTTAATCGCATCATCATACTATACGCATCTGACATGCCATAGTATTGCCTCTTGAGTTCCAATGCCAGTGAACTTAAGATGTATGATTTAACTTTTAAATCGTCATCTTTCCAAGCTTGGAAAACTTGTAGTTCCTCCGGTGTTGCGTCCTCAGACACAGTAAGGGGCAGCGGGCCCTCAAGTACATATATCAAAGTTCTCAACGCCTTTTAGTTTGTTCATATCCAACATACGCGCAAACGGATTAGTCGATTGTGCCGCCATCGAAAATCTATCATATAGATTACGAAAAACGGTTAGCAGAATTAAACAGTTTCAAATAATATCGAAAGCATTAACTAGATCATGGATTTTTAATCTAAAAACGCCTCTCCCACTAAATCATGCAATACTGTAATCCTCAAACAGAATACAAATACTTAATAATTAAATTAAATATAAATAGTGAAATGTGGATCCCATAAATATATTTCAGCTCACAGCTTTGGCACGTTCTCACCTGCGTATATTCATCAGGTACACAACTCATTGTCAATCACTCAATAGTGACTCATGGGTTTCCAGTCCTGGTCGTTTCTCGTTGTGACAGCTTTGGCATGTTCACAAGGAGGCGTATCAAGGTTAAACTCGTCAATGATAAACTCAAGCTACTTGCGTAACACTGACAGCTTTGGCACGTTCAGGATTCCGCTTTTGCTTGAATTTATCTAGTTAAATAAATTTCTATTGGCTACACCCTCACAACTTTGGCACGTTCTCGGATGTAGTCATAGAAATGATATCCATAAACCATGTAACATGCATCAAATACATAATTATCATAAAACCTTATTAATTATGGATTTTTTGCAAAAGATGCTTTTACTTTATTTAATCAAATTAAATAAACACATGCTTGCATAAAGTAAAGATTAAATCAAACATTGAATTTAAAGGCATAATCATATCGGGTGTCTAGAATCAGGATGGCTCTGATACCATTTTGTAGGGGTTTTATAGGGAATATCTGGTAACGCAGCGGAACACGGAAAGTCAAAATTTTCCGATTTCAATAATTTTTCTTGGATCAATTAAATAAACTTATTTCTTTAATTACCCAATACTTAAAAGATGAAATTTAACTCAAGAAATCATATTTCTTGAAAATTACCATTTGACCCATAAACTTTACATTTTGTTCATTTTAGTCCTCAAATTGTCAAATATAATTTTGGATGATTCTAAATCAATTCTAAAATGATTTCCAACATGTCCAACACATCAAAAATAAATTGCAACAAAAACCCCAAAATTCTTATAATTGCCGAACAGTCAGTGAATTTTCAGGATTTGCAATTTGGTCAATATTTGTTCAAAACATGTCAAGATCAAATCCAATCAACCCAAAAATTAATATGAATCATATACACATCATAATACATCACATATTTTAAAAGTCCCAAATTTGGAAAGGGTTATGAACCCTAATTTTACAATTTCTTCAAATTGACAAATTACACAAAATTGAACAAATTCAATACTTTAATTCAATCTTTGCTACACCAAACAAGTCTCACCACCATGAAACAACTCAAGAAAAATTCTAGGTCATCAATGAGTGGCTAAGCAACTCTAGAATGGCAACTTGATTACTAATTAATCAAAAGAGAGCTTAAGAACTTATTTCAAGCTCACTTTGTTATCATGCATGCTTTCATCTTTCAAACAAGTTCACAACCATTTAAACACAAACTAAAAGTGTAGAGACAACATCCTAGCAACACATGTTGAAGCTAAGCATGATAGAAATAATTTCTTAGTTGAAAAGTTTAAGAAAAAACTTACAAAATCAAAATATTTCCAAGCTTTTTCTCTTTGGTTCTTGAACTTTTCTCTCAACCCTTTTATTATGTTTTTGGTAACTTGTTTAACCTAAGGAATGAAAAATGAAACAAAAACATTTATACTCACCAAAAATTCGCTTGGCCGAATTTTGTGAGCAAAATAAATATCTAGATTTTTTTTGTTTCATTAATTCATTAATCAACTTGTGTATATGATCATTACATCATTTAATGATTTACAACAAGTCAAATAAAGCAACTAAAGTCATTTCCTAAGGTTATCATAACTAAAGATATTTATATTTTTAATAACTTTAATTACTTAACAATTAAATAATTAAATAATATTTAAATATAAATATCTTAAATATATGTATTATATTTACTTTAAATATTCAAATATATATATATTTATGATAATGTGTATTTAATAAAATCATTCATTAAATACAAATACACATTAATTAAGAAATGACCATTAGGTCCATTTCCATGTATTTTTCGTTTAACCATTAAACGACTTATAAATAATCAGTATGGTTCATAATAGTTTCCCTAGTGCTCTACGAGTGTATTTCACTAGTGAGACTCTCTAGATTCAGGCATATCTGTCACGAAATCCAATTTCGTGTCCATAATTTACCTACCCGTAAATTATGACGACCACAGATAAAATCGCTGAATCATACAGGTCGAGGTCATGGCATATGTTTAATTCCTCCATCACAGGTATCCGGATATATCCCAGAGATATAGATGTAAACGTCAAATCTCTATAGGGACAATCCTGCCGACGTCTCTATTAGCAATCTCTAAAAGAACACTTAGAACTTACTTCTAAAGTGTACCACGGGCCCATGGTTTTTATCTTATTTCTAATCATATATAGACTACTTATGCTCTATACACAGAACTGACAGATCCTATCTCGACACACACAAGACACCTTGAGGATCTGTCCACACCCAACGAACATGCGGAGGTCTGATCTAAATAGATCGGTGATGTGACTGCCATCTAAGTTTGGAAGATGTCTCATTTGCCCACATTGGTATCTCAAGTCGAAGAATCACTTATGCTACTCAACCCGAGAAGATTCTTATTGACGATGGTGTACCATCCATTAAGAATCTTCAGTGAGTCGTTCAGTGTTTATCCACTATAAACACCTACACGTCTATACGAGTCTCAAAGACTCATGGTTCATTGAGAAACAATTGAAATCCAATATTCCAGTATACAACATGTACCGATCTCAACAGATTTACTTTACTGACCAAGTAGTGTAAACCTTGACCAAGAACTGTCTAAGAATGACAACGTCATGATACAACTCAATGTCAGTTGCGACGCTTTTGCAACTGTATCATAACTAATCATTCTAAGGTCAATTACGTCTTTACTATATTAAGAGATATATTATATTATAGAAACTGCTTATTTTATTCATAATAAAACGTTTACAAAAGTATTTACAAGGCAATAAAACAGAAAATTGACGCTCTGATCACCAACCCCAACACTTATGTATGTAAAAATCTTCTGTAATATTTATATAAGAAGGTCATAAACAGGTTACCTATTTATGGAAAAAATCTTCGAGCATATATGGAATCAAATATGGGTATGAGTAACATTGATTGAGGTTATATATCCTTTCAAATGGTTTTAAACTTATTTTTTTTAGTATAACTACGTAAAGTGTTTTGAGGTAGATTTACAATCGAGGAATTCTTATATGTATATTTCTTTCTCAACCCATTCTCTTTTGTCATTCATGGTTACATACTGAGTTTATAACTCACTCCACAACAGTTGCTAGTTTTGCAGGTTGGCAACCAGTGCGGTCGGCCATTCAAGTTTTGGAATATCTTGCTCGAGGTGACGGATCACCCAAGCTGCAGTCACCCACTTTAGAGTCCCGAAGAATGTTTATGTGTATAGAAGTCTATTTGTTTTGTTTACGTTTGGATCGTGCATTATACGTAGTTAAATGTATGTAAATCAAAATTTTGATTTGTATATGTAATTGTGGGCACAGAGCCCTTGAGTATTGATGTTGATAATTGATATGTTTTGGGTAGACCGGAGGTCCTTTTGCATATTTGATGTTTATTACAGGTCATTTTGGTGCTGGACTGCATTCCAGGTTGCCCAATTTTTAGAGTGCGTCATGTCTGTTTTTCGTTAATTTTGAAGCTCAATGAGACAGGTTATTCTTGTCTCCTGCCAGTAATGTCCTGCCTTCGACAGAGTGTTATATTTCCTTAGTCAAAATTTAACTTATTTTTTTTATCCAATTTTAACTTTAAAAATTAAATATATCTCAAAATATAAAGTATTTCAAGAAAAAATATATATTATTGATTTACAAATCATAACCTTTAAAACAAGTATAATGATTGATATATTTCGACCAAAAAATGGGTCAATAATGACCATTGTCTTTATAAGTTACTCATAAACTATTTTTAAACATTCATATATCATTCATCGAGACTCCAAATCACAATTTACATATAGTTAACATTCATACTAAAACCTTCATTAAGGAACCTCTCTCAAATAAGGACTTACTCAAGGTCAAAATCTCAAAGTCTCTATAACATATAGTCATAGTCACTTTTTAGATCACTGCTCATAGTCACAATTCACAGTCAAAGTCACAGTCACACACACATAATTCAGTCATAATATCAATTATATACACAATTTTTAGTCATATTTTTCAGTTACAATGAATTTTTAAATACTCATTCACATTTTCTTAATAACAATGTTAGCCACATACATAATATTTAGTCATATTTCTCAAATATTGATAGTTATAATCTCAGTAATAGTTACCAAACGGAGAGCAATTTTAAAATTAAAAAACTAATTAAAAATATATTAATAATTAATAATTATTATTTAGTATAAATGTGGTTTATTTTCTCATCATTTGGCACTGACGCTGGCCGTCGAAATCATCACCACCATGGCAATGGCCTTGATCGTCCCCTATCACTATTAACTTCATCTTTCGATCTTCGTATAATCCTGAATAAAGTTAAAACACAAATTGATATTTTATTGAACAGCTAAAAAACAGAAGGAAAATAAAAGGATTTTAAGCCAAAGATGATAATCCCATCCTTAGTGCGAAAATTGATGTCCGGTTATATTAGATGAATAATAAAGGGTCTTAAAAAATTAATTTTGGAATGCATATTAATAAAATAGATATATTAAATATCATCGAAATCAACTTATAATTATACTCTAAATTAAATAGGAAAAATTTTAGTAAATTATGACTACATAGTATAGGGCCGGGCCAAACCGGGCTGCGCTGGTTTTTGCCACCCTAATTAGGGGTGTGCATCGGTCGGTTTGGTCGGTTAATCCTTGATTTTTTAACCGAACCGAAATTTTTTGGTTAAGTAAATGTGTAACCGATTAACCATATTATGACACATACCATTAACCAATTTAACCATTATATTTCGGTCGGTTTTGGTTAATTCGATTATTAACCAGTCTAACAAATATAAATTCATCAACTCAACATTCAACAAAGCAATTTAACACAAATATAAATTCATATTCATCAAATTTAATATTTAACCCAATATTATGAAATTATGGGTTTCTTAATAGCCAATGATTTAATAATTTTTGGTTTTAACAATTTATCTAACAATCGGTTTATGAAATTTTGGTATTTACTTATTTAGGGTTTTGAAACATGTATATATTTCGGTTAATCGGTCGATTCGGTTATACGAATCTCATAACCGTAACCGAACCGAATAACCGAAAAAGTTAAAATTTTAACCGCAAAAATCGATTTAATCACAATAACCGAACCGTTATAAAAAAATGGATCGAAACGGTTCGGTTAATCGGTTAAAACCGATTAATGCACACCCCTAACCCTAATGTCAGCACACTACCACCCATCGACATTTCAATACGCATGAACAATGCATCTATAATAAGTTTAACAAATGCATGATACAAACACAAATTGCCTATAACAAAGAATTCAAGTAGAATAAGAAAATATTCAACGTTCGTTCAAACAACTATATATCTAGATACCTCTTTATTGAATAACATCAAGCTTTAAATAGAGCTCTACTTCAAGGTTACAAACAAAAAAAAAATATAGAAAATCCACCACAAAGATGACATGGTCTACCAACAAGGATGAAATATGAATTATTCCAAAAGAAAAAAAAATTAGGAACTCAATAAACCAATTAAGGACCTGCGAATTACAACAATGAGATTTCTTCTGCTTAAGCTACAAAAGTTTAAAAAAGAATGAATTGCAATTCCTCAGCGAACTCGCCACAGCTGTTATCCTAAGTGCTGCTTATGCATATACAATATTTGAATTTGAATCAATTAACAAATATTCTCTATTTAATCCACTGAGGTGAGGATGCTTGCCTTTTTGTCATGCCTGAGTTGATCTTAGTCTAATAATTGAATCACGTGTCCAAACCAAGTAGATTATTAGCCTACGAATCTGATCCAGCATCTGATGAAGATTTGATGCTCGGTTTACCACTATGACTGATGAGATTAGTTAAGCGGCCATTAGATTCTAACCCATAAACGTGACCCATTTTAGAACGTTTAGTCTCCAAATATCTCTTGTTTTCCTTTTTAATGGGAGTTATTAGGGGAACTCTTCCTGCAACAGCCAAACCATAACCCTTGAGTCCAACGTACTTTGAAGGATTGTTTGTCATCAGCTTCATTGTTCGAACACCGAGATCCCTTAGTATCTGCAGATTTGGCAGTATATTCACCATTAGCAACAGGTTTGATTTAAAAAAAAATGAAAAGTACGACTAAATGTTCTGAGGAATTTCGGTCTTGCAAAGGTTTCAGACTATAAATTTGCATATCGCTAATCCTGTCTACTATCATATGAATCCTGATTAGCTACCCAATCAGATAAATCATTGAATTAATTCTTGATTTCAACTAAACATATATTAGATTGCAGAAACCATGCAAAATCCTGTTTCTTAGCAAAAAAAATTTGCAAGCTTAGTATCAAATACCCCCCTCTAACTTTGAAGTACCTGTGCACCAATGCCATATTCCCGTGAATCAACAGGCAATCCCAATTCCTCATTTGCTTCAACCGTATCACGCCCATCATCCTGCAAGTTATAAGCACGGAGCTTGTGGCCTAAACCAATGCCCCTTCCTCATGACCACGCAGATAAACTAATACACCCCTGCCTGCAGCCTCAATCTGCTGCATTGCAAGCGCAAGCTGATCACCACAGTCACATCTAGCTGAACCAAATATATCTCCAGTGAGACATTCAGAGTGTACCCGCACAAGAATATCTTGCCCATCCGCAATGTCACCCTGTTGAGATCATATGCTTCAATTCAGAAACATTATTTGTAAGAAAAATAATATATTCAGTTTAGAGAAACATCTTATCAAGAGGTGGTAGTCAGAGCTGCAATTCAGCAGATAAACTTTTGGATCCTTGAAAAGCCTCTATTAATATGAATAAAACACCAATATGGATATCCCTTAATCTCACATATTTCATGTCATTCTTCAATTCTTGTGAAAAATACAAAATGACATAAAGGGGCTCATAATAGTTATTATACAAAGCAAAATTTCATTCTTGTGTCTCTATGTATCAACAGATCTAATGTTTCAGTTAAAATCGTTAAGGCATACACAAAAAAAACACTAAAACATACAGAAATAAACTTTACTGTTTCTCGTTATTTTAACTGTATAAACTCATTTCTTATCCTTAAGATCGAAAGGCGAAACTATAAGCACAAGGTTATAGGCAGGCAAATTCAAGATCCTGCATAGAGTTCCTATAAGGTTTGAGCTAGATCTGAAGCAGCAATGCCTACTGGATCTGACCAACATCAAATATACGAAATCATTCAGGATCAAGCATATAAATTGCTCACCTTAACCATTGCTATATGCTCAATTCCATCCAAAATTGATCTGTAACAATAAGCCGTAAATGGACCCCACATTGTAGGTATCCTTGCAGCAGAAGAACGATCTACTAGTTTATCTCTCTTCCTCCTATACCTGCAATTCATCAAAGAAGTTGCAATAGGCCATTAGAAAATAAAAGTTAAAAAATATAAATAAACATAAATTCTCCCGGGCACTGGTACACCTAGACATGTAAAAAGAAAGGAAAAACTAATTCCTGAAAAAATATATTATAATAAAATGAAAACAAACACTAGACCTTGATGCAGCAAATAAACAGATAAGTTCTTAATAAGCCGACCAAATTTACCTTATTAAATCAGCAATTGATATAATTTTTAAATTTTCCCTCTTAGCAAATTCACGAAGCTTTGGCAATCTAGCCATGGAACCATCCTCATCCACAACCTCACACAATACTGCTACAGGGTCCAATCCAGCTAGCACAGCAAGATCAACAGAAGCTTCTGTATGTCCAGCTCTTTTCAAAACTCCACCCTCTCTGTACTTCAGAGGAAAAATATGGCCTGGGCGATTGAAATCCTTAGGTTTAGAATCCCTAGAAGCAAGAGCTAACACAGTTGTTGCCCTATCATGAGCTGACACCCCTGTGGTTGTTCCATGTTTTGCATCCTTCAAAATAGTTTACATACAAAAGTCAAGCTCAAAATATCAGAATCATAACAATAGACTAAGAAATAACAATAATAGGGAGCTAGCATGAAAGCCAATTAGAAAGAAGAATGAACTGAGGTAAAAGTAAATTATAATTTATAACATAGCTAAATATCACCCAAAAAATAAATAAATAAAGAAAATTCCTTATGAACTAGGAACTTTTCAAAATAGCACAGTAATACCAGCATCATATGATTTACAAATTTTGCGACAAATTCAGGTTACTTCCCATATTTAGATTCAAAGTTAAACTCCAGTAGGCGGTATGATTTTTAATTGTCCTTAATAACTCAACAGCATTTTCAAGGTGAAATACTATTTCACAAGATCCATCAAGAACTCGTTACTTCTCATCATTTGCATTATTTCTTTAAAATTGTCATGCACAAAACACAATAAGGACATGAAAATATTCATATATTCCAAATGTATAAATATCAAGAGGAAAAATGCATACCACTGTCACTGTGAATGCAGTACAAAGTTTCTCATCATTTTCCTTTTGTGCTACCATCAAAGGAAGATCCAACCTCTCCAGATCTTCCCCCTTCATGCTCACGCAAACAATTCCAGTTCCATGTTTTACAATAAATGCCATTGCTTCAGGGGTTGCCAGCTGTGCTGCCATTATTAGATCTCCCTCATTTTCTCTATCTTCATCATCGACAACCACTACAAGCTGCAATATTCATTCCAATAAGTGAAAAGAAAATAAATAAATGAAATGACATGGAAGAAAAAGGAAACAAGTCCAATACCGTATTTAAAGATCATTTCAAACTTGAGAAACAACTAACCTTTCCTTGGAGAATGTCTTCAATGGCCTCTGGGATAGAAGAAAAACCGTCTGTGGGACTATCCAAATCAAATTCATCATCATCATCACTGGAAAATCCAAAAGCTACAGGAGCAGTATCTGCTGCAAGGGCTCCCAATGCTATTGCATCTGGTTGTAACTCAATCCCAACTGACTGATCATCAACAACAGTACTTTCGGCCACAAGGTTATTGCCATTGGGATAAGATAAAAGGTCACCTTCTCCAGATATCAGCGTAGCTCTAGTTTTTCCTACATACTTGATACTAATAGCTGATTCAGTAGCTAGCTTTACAAAGGCCAAATGCGAAGTGTGCCCATTTGCCAAAAGTGAATTGATTCTTGTAACTCCACTAAGAAGTTTGACGTTTTTGCATGCTCTACATAGAAGTAAACATAAAAATCTTTAATACAAACAAAGAGACAAAACAGAAAATTAACATTAGAATACTGGCAAACATGGTAGAAATCATTACATTTTTTTTTAATTAATGTTTTCCAACAGAATTTTTGAAATAAACCTGAAGCAGATTCACAAGGACGTTTAGGTTTTCTGACCATAACAAGTACCAAACTTTCAAAATTCCTCAGTATAACAAGCTAAAATTGCGTATGTTAAGAGAATAGGAACATATATACAACAAATTGGTTGGAAGCATTTACACAGCTAACTCACATGAAAATTAAGATTGTCCAACAGTTTTAAACAATGAAAATGAGAAACAGAAGTTTCTCGATTAAACTACTAAATAAAACAAGAATTATAGTACACAAAAAAGGGCTGAGAAATGATTATTGCATATTTCATAATGGCGAATGGAACAGTTTGCGACATATATTCAGAACACAATTATACAGCGAAAGTCCCTTATTTAATCCAATGGGCAGCTGAGAAATGCAGAAAATAACCCAAAACAAAAATCACTAATCAAATTCCTAACAACAGTTAAATTGAAACTACTTAAACTAGTTGTTTTTTTTCTCAACAAAGCTTTAAAGAAGTTGGAAAAAGAATCTTAACTTTTTATTTCAGTTGGCTTGTTTTTATCAACAAATCAAAATCAATACGGAATCTCAATATTCATAAGCATGTTGGATCAGATCCACTTTTTAAAAAACCCCATCTCCCAATTACAATACAAATAATAATAATAATAATAAAAAGAAGAAGCAATTAAAAATACTTAAATTCATTGTAACCCATTGACTATAAATATAAAGAACATTCAAAATTGAAGAGAAAATTTTTTGCTTACAGGGGAGGAGAGAGAGCTGAAGTTGAAGGAGAAAAGATGTTGAGAGACGCCATTATTTTCTGGTTTTGGTTTATTTGAGAAGCCTATCCGAGTCAATCTCCCCAATCTAACGAGTCTTTAAATTGAAGCATGTGGGGTGTTGTTTTTATAATACAAATAAATGAGAGACTACAGACTAAAATTGGAAGAAGCAAAGCAAGAAAACGTTCGTTACACGCACGTGGGTGATGATATACATTGCGTGCTTCCATTCACCAACCCTCTTTTGGGAAGAAATTTTAATTATGGAAAACATTCTAAAGCCGGTTCTCTCTCTCTTAATTTCATGGAAGGAGACCCAACCCGTAAGGGGACGCATGCCATTGGCCTCCGTCCAGTCAACTCAATTTATTGAGGTCTCGTCAAATATGTATGGCCAAAGAGTTATGGCATGCGTGTCAATTTGAGTTATGATCATTTATTCGTTTGATTTGATTCGTTTTAAAGCGAATATTAATTTGAAAAAATGAATTTTTTTTAATAAATGAGTTAATAATTAATTTAATAAACGAATCAAATACGAATTTAAATTTACTAATTCGTTTATTATTTTTCTTTACTAGTTATTGTTATTTTTCAATTAAGATTCGAGAAGTTATTATTAATTATCACATAAAGATGATATTTTCTATATTTGATTAGTCAATTTACTAAATCTTTTAATTGCATAATTCATATGTATATATTTATAAAGAATTAATTTAAATAAATTATGTTAATTTATGTCATTACATAATGTCATGAATAAACGAATATTCGTATTCGATTCGTTTAGTAAACGAATCGAATACGAATCTTGATATTAGGATTCGTTTAATAAACGAATCGAATACAAATCTATCACATGATGTGATTCATTTAGAATTCAATACAAATTCGATTCATCAATTCATTTTGATACCTCTAATTGAACATTGAAACTAAACATAAATAGAAGATAACACAGTTTTCTGCGGATCTTGGCGAACTTACCTACTCGGGCTACCCCTAAAAAAATTCTTTTATGTATGTTCGAATATTCATATCTTGGAATTATCGAGATATTAGTTTAACAAAATGGAAGCCTAGCCTTTATTTATCATTTTTTATTTTATTTATTTTATTTTTTTGAAATCTTTTACGGGTTGGAATGAACGAAAAGTCAAAATCAAATTCAAAGTAGAAAATGAATGAACCAATTTTCAAAAAAAATAAAAAAATTCCAAGTTGAGTTTGTCAGGTCAAAATCTTAAAACAACTCGAGCCTAAAGGATAAAAGATAAAGAAGAGTTCAAGTGAAAAAGAGTGAAAAAGAGTCTTATAAGGATTATGAAGACTGTTTATATGAAGGACGGCAAGAAAATTAATTTTTAGTGGTGAATATTTTTGTCATTAAAAATTGTTATTTCGCCACTAATAATTTTAGTGGCGAAATATAATTTCACCATTGTTTCGTCATTAAAAATGCGTTACAAAAGATATTGGTGACGAAAATTTATTTCGCCATTGATAGTTATATTATTAGTGGCGAATTTGATTTTCGCCACTAAAAGTTATGAGATTTAGTGGCGAAATGCATTTCGCCATTGAAAGTATACTATTAGGCTGTGTTTGTTGGGGGTTTTGGAGGGGAGGGGAGGGGATGGATTATTTTAAATAATGTTTGTTTGGTTCAATTTTTGAAGGGGAGGGGAGGGGAGCAAAATCTCTCCTAAGCCAATTTAGCTCCCCTCCAAAAGTGGGGGGTTTTGGAGGGGAGAAGAAAGTGATGAATTAAAATTTTAAATGCAATTACTAAATTATCCATACTTATATTGTTTTATTTTTTATTTATAACAAGTTATAAGGATAAAATAGTAAATTAGTTTTAAAATCCATCTTCTCCCTTCTTGAACAAACATATATCTAATTAAAACCCTTCCCTCCCCTCCCCTCCCCTTCTTTGAACCAAACATATATTTAATTAAAATCTCTCCCCCTCCTCCCTCTCCCTTCCATTAAAATCCCTCCCTTCCCCTCCCCTCCCCTCCCATTCGTTGAACCAAACAGACCCTAGTGGCGAAATAGATATCGCCACTGAAAGTATTTGAATTTAGTACTGAAATTTTATTTCAAAAACTGTTTACACCCTATGATATTTTATATTGTAAAATGATACAAAACATAAATTTTAATACATTAATATATTAAAATAGAATATTTGTATTTACAAGCAAAAAAAATATATTATATTCTAACATTAAAACATAAAATTATCCTGAACAAAAGTCTACAAATTGCCATCCCTAAGCTAGACCCATCAACCCAATGGTTGAAAAGAGAGAATGGCTCATTATCCTGAATAAAAATTCAACTCTCAATTATTACATAACAGTTACAAATGACTAGATATAAAATATGCAGCAAGTAACAGACAGGATAAAGTGCTCCATGGCCAGATCTTTTAGACTTTATCTCACTTAAATGAACAGGCTGAATGGTTTCAGGGTTTGAATGTGGAAAATGCCACGATAGAGTTGTGCCCCACCAAATCCAAATGAATTTGAGATGGGTGATATAGATATAGTTCAGTGAGTAATTGTGAATTCCAGCCAGAAAGAAACTGAAAATGAGTGACATTGGATTAAAATGTTTTAGCAACTTACCAACATTCACTTCATGTTGCTGCTTTTTGTTGGCGACAATGTCAAACTCAACTGAAGGCTCCGGGTTCTACTTTCATGGAAGAAAACGTTATTTGAAGGGACAAAAATATTTTAGATCTGAAAATGACCTGATGTTTGAAATTTAGTTTTGAAATTTACTGAAAATATAAATTACTGCTATTAGCATTGGAGAATTATAACTGCAATTTTAGGGATTGTACATCAAATTGATAAAGCAAAATAATGTGAATTGCCACGAGGGGAAAAAAAGTGTTCAAATTAAAAAAAAAACTTACAATTGATTAATGTGTTGAGTGAGGAACGACAATGTCGAGCGCAGTGGAACCTGCCCGAGATCAAATCCCGAGCGATTTTTTTTTTTCGACGGTAGCTAAAAAGTTGTGTTAAATTTTTTTACTACAACTTAAATTATTTCTAATGCATTAAAAACATATATCATCATATATAATTTTTTTCATACATCAAATTAACTTCCATAAGCTCAAATAGAATTTCTAACACTTTAACAAATTTATCAACACTTGACAAATTAAATCCAAGCATCAAAATTATTTTTCACACTTGAAAAATAATCCAAGCATATAAATTAATATATCAATTATATACTAAATTTTCCATACACTTTAATGCTTCATTTTCCTCACATACATGCTTCTAATTATTCAACCCCCAACAATTTTTCTCAACCAAATTCATCAAAACAACAACAATAAATTTACAAATTAAATTTACCAACAATTGATTTCAAGCTTTGCCAATTGTTGAAGCTTTGTGTCCTAAATTCCCAAATCCTCCGAGCTTTGAATTCTTTGAAAATCCTTCTTCCTCCACCAAATTGAGCTTCTTGAAGAACAAGTCTTGGTGATCAAAAGGTGGTTTGATTACTCAAGAATGGCAACAAGATTTTCCCCATCTTTAACTCTTAAAACCTAGGAAAATCAAAGCTTCAAGAACACAAATTAACCCTCAACTCTTAAGGATTAATTCCATGGACTTGATAAGTTTTTGGGTAATATTTAGTGAGAGTTTTGGCTTGATTTTAAAGAGCAAAAAAATATTTTCTCTCTTGTTTCTCGGCAAGTCAGTGAGCCCACAATTCCCATTTTTATTGTTCTTTTGATCGGAAGTGGAGTGGTGAAAGAGATGAGCATTGTTTTGTTTTTTATTAAAATAAAATAATGAAAACCAAAATCAAACCATTTACTTTTTATTAAACCATGGTTTAATAATGTCTATCTTCTCTCTACACCACATGTTTTAAAAATTTAACTTAACCAAAGTTAAAAAAAAAATATCTCACCAACTTTGTAACTTAGTTACAATTAAAAGCTTTAGTTACATTAACCAAAACTATTCAATTGCTTTAACTTAGTTACCTTAATTAATTAAAATCTTTATTTGCATAAACCAAGTAATTAATTTTTTACATTAATTTAACAATCAAATTAATTTACTAATTTAATGTAAATCAAATTTACATCTATTATACAATAAACTTATATAAACTCTTGATATAAAATTAATTAATTCAATTCATCTCATGAATTATCGGATCAAACAATTTAATCTTTAAAAACCCAAAAAATACTTTGTCAACATTTGACGAAAAGTCGCCCTAGTGCTCAGCGAGTAAACTTAATATAATGGAACTCTCTAGGCTCACGTTCGGTTGTTACTTATATATATACATATATATCTCATATATTCGTACATATATTCTTGAAGGTCTGGCCACCTACAAATCATGACTAAAAACAACACGACACGTCGACCCTGGGACACATCCCAATACCGCTGACAAAATGGGCCTCGACCCCTGGGACGCGTCCCGAAACTAATGATGCAGTGGGTCACGACCTTGGGACGCATCCCCAAAACTGATACTGATGATGATGAGACTCATCCCTGAAACTGATACTGATGATGATGTAGGCCTCGGCACTGGGACTCATCCCTGAAACTGATACTGATGTGGGCCTCGACCCTGGGACTTATCCCCAAAACTGCTGATGATGTGGGTCACGACCCTGTGACTCATCCCCAAAACTGATGCTGATGTAGGCCTCAACCCTGGGACTCATCCCTAAAACTGATGCTGATGCTGATGTGGGCCTCAACCCTGGGACTCATCCCCGAAACTGATACTGACATGAGCCTCGACCCTGGGACTCATCCCCAAAACTGCTGATGATGTGGGCCTCGACCCCAAACTGATACTGATGTGGGCCTCGACCCCAAACTGATACTGATAATGTGGGCTTCGCCCCCAAGTTGATACTGATGTGGGCCTCGACCCCAACCTGATACTCATAATGTGGGCCTCGCCCCCAAGTTGATACTGATGTGGGCCTCGACCCCCAAGTTGATACCGATGTGGGCCTCGACCCCAACCTGATACTCATAATGTGGGCCTCGCCCCCAAGTTGATACTGATGTGGGCCTCGACCCCCAAGTTGATACTGATGTGGGCCTCGACCCCAACCTGATACTGATAATGTGGGCCTCGCCCCCAAGTTGATACTGATACTGATGTGGGCATCGGCCCCAAAATGATACTAATATTGAAATGTCTCCATACCCGGAGTGCCATACCCGGCAAAACTGATACTGAAGTCTCCGTACCCGGAGTGCCATACCTGGCAAGACTGCCCAGCTTGTTCATTCCCAAACTGTGTTTCCATTCTCGGAGTGCCATTCACGGCTTGTTCATTCCCGAACTGTGTTCCATTCTGGGAGTGCCATTCCCGGCTTGTTCATTCCCGAACCTTGCTCCATTCACGAATTGCCATTCTCGGCTTGTCCATTCTCAAACCTTGCTCCATTCTCAGATTGTGTTTCCATTCTTGAAGTGTCATTCCCGGCTTGTTCACTCCCGAACTGTGTTTCCATTCCTGGAGCGCCATTCCCGGCTTGTTCATTCCCGAACTGTGTTCCATTCTCGGAGTGACATTCTCGGCTTGTTCATTCCTAAAACTGTGTTTCCATTCTTGGACTGTCATTCCCGGCTTGTTCATTCCCGAACTGTGTTTCCATTCTCGGAGTGCCATTCCCGGCTTGTTCATTCTCGAACTCTGCTCCATTCTCGGATTTCCATTCTCGGCTTGTTCATTCTCGAACCTTACTTCATTCTCGGATTACCATTCTCGGTAAAACTGATACTGAACTAAAGTGGGCCTTGCCCTCAGAGTGCCATACTCGGCCAGACTGATTCTGAACTAATGTGGGTCTCGCCCCCCAGAGTGCCATACCCGGCAGAACTGCTATTGATGCTAATGTGGGCCTCGCCCCGAGACTGCCATACCCGGCAAGACTTCTACTGATGCTAATGTGGGCTTCGCCCCCAGAGTGCCATACCCGGCAAGACTGATTCTGATAAAGGTGTGGGCTTTACCCCTAGAGTGCCATACCCGGCAAGACTGATTCTGATAATGATGTGGGCCTCACCCCCAGAGTGCCATACCTGGCAACACTGATACTGATAATGATGTGGGCCTCGCCCCCAGAGTGTTGAGTTCTAATATAGGTCCCAAGGTCATGAAATCAAGCACAAAAAACGCATGAATACATCAAGGAATAATGGCGGAAACATATACTCACAATGATTGGATTTGATGCACCATACAACACAAGCTTCTAGCTTCTCTTCAAGGTCACGGCAGCAGCTCCTCCTTGCAGTGGGCTGTGCGGTTTTACTGGTTTTTGTCCCTCCAAGATTCGGCCATGGTCATCACCATTGAAGCTCCAAGCTTCAAGCTTTTCCATGCTCATAAATTCGTTTCCCTATCACCATAATATAACCCATGTGTGTGCTAGCACTACTCATCTTCATTTTCTTCTCAAAAATTCGGTCAACCAGAAGATTTTTGTGAAGAAATCGGCTTGAAGCCGTGAGAAGAGGAAGAAGAAAAGAGAGGAAAAGAGAAGTGCTGGGAGAGTGGTGAGAGAGAGAGAGAAAAATGATTTTAGTTTATATATTTATTTTATTTTCCAAAACCAAAACAAATATATAAATCATTTTCATATATATCAAAAGTCAAAAAGCAAAAGTCTATTAATGCTTTTCCAACAACCATATCACTATTCACATCAATCACTCAAATCAATCAATCCAATTGTGACATCAATCAAAGTGACATGTGAGACGCTTGATTTGACTTGCGTGCCGCACTCGAATTCGAAATGCGAATGTGTTCGCAAACAATCCCGGGCTCGGGTTCGCTAATTCCAAATTAACGAATTTTCCGTCACGTCGTAATTCAATGATTACGCCTAGCGAAATGACTATTCACGTCGCTAACGAATTAATTCTAAATTAATTCGTTCGCCCGAATTAAAATCTAATTTTAATTCCGCGTCGAAATCCAATTTCGTTTAATATATCAAATATATTAATTTATCGATTAATTCCAAATTAATCGTTCTCTCTCTTTAATTAATATTTTATCCCAGATAAAATATCTCCGCAATTAATCCCAGATTAATTTTCTCTCTCTTCTAATTAATCCCAGATTAATTAAGTGCGAGTTATACGTCATCGGTGAATCTTCGGGAAGCGACCCATGAGATCTCCGGATATGTTGGCAGTAAATACGGTCGTCGGACTATCTGAACACGTAAGTACCTCGTACTACGTTTATACTGATTTACAAGACAAGGTTGGCTTCTAGCAAAGCGCCATGCCTACCCAATTCTCCAGAAATATTCTTACAGGAATATATAGATATGTATCAAGCGTAGTATACCGTAGTATTGCGTATATCAGCCCAGTATCGGATAGTCACGTGCTAGGGCTGGGGCTGGATAAGTGTCTGCCCCGTCCGAAGCACATGTCGGATGTCTGGTAACTAGTCTCTATAATCGGATATACATGACCTTGTCATAATATCCCGATGGCCGGCCAGCACTTAAGAGCACTAATACCGTATCCTGAGTGACATCATCTCCACTATGACTAGAGTGATACTTCCGTCTTGACATCACACCCAATACACTACGACTCTCTGATAAACCCAGAAGTGGTGTACGCAGAACCGTTAAAGCCCTGTACCACAAAGACCAAAGTCTACCGATTATCGCAAGTATTAGCGATGTAAGTCTCAGGTTAAGACTATACACACCTACCTTAATTTCGGCCTCCCATAGACACATAGTCATAATACCAATGGGATTCCGAGGGGTCTATCCAGAGCGAAGCTGTTTCCCGTACCATCGGTGAAACACGACCTCCTATCACACTTGCATAAGTATCCGATACTTATATATATGAGAACTATGCCGTTGTGCCCTCACAACGCACACAAGTGCAATACTAGCCTATTCCGCATTATCGATGTCCAGTCTCGATAATACTCCGGCTAGGGATATTTAATGATTGAACCTTCGGGGACTGATACTGTCTCATATCATTCTCAGTCCAGGAACTAATCATAGGGACCTCTCTTCATTTATATATCTATGGTGATCTAATCACAAATGATGAGAGTGCAATTTCCTTGTCACATAGTTAATTTGCTACAACAACACAATGATCTGTGCAAATAGTGACGCTATGGGTCATTTTGTCCAACAATCTCCCACTTGGCACATAGCCAGTCACTCAAGTGTCCTACACCCGAACTATGTACGGTTGACTCAAATTGCTGAGAGTGCATTCGTCAGCGGATTTGCATGATTATCTTCTTGATGTGATTTATTCGATCATCACATCGCCACGATATATGATCCGAATGAATCAGATGAGTATCTAAGTATGTATCTGGATCGTTGATGAGACCATTAATTCTTTAGCCTGTGCTGACGCCTAGCTCAGCTGCTAACAGAACAATATCTAATCTAATTAGATTTGTATCGACCCAAATGACTTCTATTGCTGCTTCAGCTGCAGCAACAACCCGCATTTGTTGTTTATTCGGTAACAGTATCTTACATGGAAGATTTCCAGCTCACTGTACCGTTATTCAAACTATATAGTACCGTTTGCGACTTTTAGTCGTCTTTATCGGTTATAGGAAACTTGCTACAGTGACCCCAGTCATTTCAAGTTCTCCTTCTCCATAGACTAAGACAGCATCCTTAGTTCTCTTAAGATACTAACGGATGTTCTTAATATCAATCCAGTGACTATCACTCGGATCGGCCTGTTTGTTAATCCATATGCTCAAAGCGTATGATACACCAGGTCTTGTACATTTTTCAATGTACGGTTTCTAGGAGAGTATTGCGAAAGCCAAGCTTTCGCCGATATTTATTTTATGGGAATATCATTTCCAAGAAATGACATATTATCATTATTTTATAGGACATCCACTATCAGTGCGCTCCCACTAACCTTCTTATATATACACTAGAATTATTTTCTTTTTGAATTAAATCATACATCATTATGATTATATCAAAACGATAATTCCAAGAACCTAATGCTTGCTTCAATCCAATCATGGATCGAATAATCTGCATTATCCAAATGGATTTACCGTGGCAACAGGTAAAAAGTTGAATCATAATCAACACAATGTTGATAACGATACCTTTCCGTTAAAGCCTAGCTTTATACGTTGGTATGTTGTCATCCATGTATGTCTTCCTAGAAGACATATAGTACCAATAGGCACAATGCCTTTGTGGTACATCAACTAGTATCCAAACTGGTTGATATACATGGAATCCATTTCGGATTACATGACACTTTGCCATAATTAGGGAGTTGATACCTTGTATCACTTCATCATACGTAGTCAGTTAGTATTCCTCAATAAGATAGACATCTTTATGAGGTGCGATCAGAAACCCATACCCCAGGTTGTTTTCTGACTCTCTCCGACCTACGTGGTTCTTATGTATTCGAAGATTAATGGTAATAGTTTCATCTTTGATGAACTATTCATGTTCCATTAAGATTCGGTGCCTTGAACAGTATTACTCCGATTTCCATCGAGTTATACTATCCTCCCACTTACCACTGCATATCGGTATTCCTTTCAGGAAAACCGTATGGTGAGTAACAATCTAATTGTTCTCTTGTGAGATTTATAAGTACAATACTTATGGTATCCCTAGGATAACCTACATTTGGCACTTATCATATTTGGGTTTTAGTTTGGTATCATCCAAACATATGCCTAGCATACCCAAATTATCAGGAATGAGAAACCCGGTTTCTTTCCCGTTCATATCTAATATGATATTTGTCAAACAGATTATTATGGAACCTTATTCAAAATAAGTTCTTGCACTGTTTAAAGCTTATCCGTCGAAGGAAATGGTAGCTCAGAGTGACTCGTGATTAACTTATTATGTCTAACAAAATTCGATTAATCCGTTCAGACACACCGTCAAACTGACGTATTCCGGGAGGAGTACTTATTTGAAAGAATACTATACTCTTCATAAAAACTAGAAACTTATTACTTAAGTATTTTCCATTACAGTCTTACCATGACGGTTTAATACTTTAGCCGATCTGTTTTTCTATTTCGTGTCGAAACTCTAAAAGTTCCGATTTGTGTTTCAAAAGAAACACATAACTATACGCGCTGCCACATCCGTACAGGTCACGAAATATTTATATCCATATCTAGCCTAGCTAGACATGGGCCCACTTGCTTCACTATGAAGTAGGGCTAACAGATCGGTGGCATTTACACTTTTACCAAGTAAATAGTGTTTTAGGCACTTTGCCCAAATAGACTAGAT